>VANL01000936.1:0-20176 GCA_006352455.1 Brachionus sp. 'Tiscar'
GCGACTGCTATAGCTCATTAGAGCTCTGCTCGGGTATTTTTTCCGAGTTGCAGTTCATATTACTACTACTACTACTATATAATCTATATTTTTAAAAGTAGTTGATTTCATCAATCAGAATTATTATTTCAAAATCAAACATGTTTTAATAGTCTTAAAATAATGAATATTAATTTTTTTTTATCCAAATAAAGCTTAAATAATAATTCAATTAAATTTATTAAAATTAAAAAAAAAATTCTTTTTAATTTCCTTATTATTTGTTCAATTAATTTAATAATAAATAAAGCAGCAAAATGTTTTAAAAAAAAAACTTAAACTTTAAATTTTGTTTTTTATTAATTTTTTATATTTGCCAATTAAATTAAACTAGATTTGAAAGCCTTTCAATAATGCTCTAAAATACTAAAATTACTAAAAATATTTAGATGATGGAGGCACAATAAATACTGAATTTACATTATAAGTATCAAGTTTAAGAAGTTATGAAAAAATTTAAAATTAATTTCTAATTAGATGTAAATTTTTATTAAAATAATTTATTTGAATATTTTTTGAATTGATAAAAAAAGATCAACTTACATTAACAATGTTCAAGGTAATGTTTAATTTAAAAAAAATATACTAAAAATTTAAAAAGCTAGCCGTTACTTTTCATCTTTAGATTGACTAACTCTTGTCTGATTTTAAAATCATAATCCAATTACAATTTCAGCAAACAATAATTAAATAAAAATTCATTTTAGCAAAAATAACAATAATTGCCATTTTTTAAATAAATATAAAAGGAATTTAAATAACAAATTGCTTTGCCATAATTTTATTCTATATCATTTTTGCTCAACTATTTGCTCGTCTATATATATTGCGTGAGTTAGAATTTGACCGCACAAGCGAATTTCTCTGATATTTCATATAGTTTAAATGAACTAAAGTATCATTAACGCTATAACTTGCTCGTCCCACAATTCCAAGTAGCAAGACCACAAATAAAAATCCAAATGCAAAAATGTATCCAGTTTTGTAAGTAACTCGATTGGCCTCGGACAAATTATTGGTTGGATTAGATCGAGCGTACGAGTAATTAGAATACAGCTGCACAGTTTCATTAAGAAAATCTTTTCTATTAGTTAAATTTCTTAACTGGCTGAAATATACCAACGAGTCTATTATTTTAGAAGTCATTCTTTTCTAAAAAATAATAAAAAATTTCCATTAATTTAATTAATTTCAGTTAATAAGTTAAAATACAGCTTTTTTTAAAACTTTCAACAAAGAAAAATAGATCGACTTACTAATGATTTTATTAGCAAAAACAGATGCTTGATCTGGCGTATCTATTTACCAAAATAAAAAATCAATAAAATATGCTAATTTTTTATTTAATTATTAAAAAACTTAAGTTTTATTTTTTAATTAAGTTGAATAACTCAGATAAAATCTAAATATCTGCTCAATCACCATTTAAAAAAAGGCGAGTAATTTCTTAGACTCAAAAAAAGATGTAATCAAGTAAAGTTCAGCATTTTCATCAAACTAAATGATTTATATTTTCAAAAATTGGTTTCATTTATCAGAAATTAAATGTTAATAAATAAACTAGAGAAAACAAATGGGTTTATAACAATATTCATCCAAAAAAATTTTATCTTGTATAGTATTAAATAATTTAAGATGAACGTTTTTAAGAAAAACATTCAGAAATAGTTAACTCTATTTGACAATTTAAATCATAAGCAATGATTTATTAATTCTTAAATTAATCCAGAATAGATTCATTTTGAAAAATCTATTTGCGTTTTTAGAGATTCACATTGCTCAAAAAGCTGTCAAACTAAAGAAAAAATCCATGTTATTTTATTTATCAATTTTTATTAAATGCATTGATAATTGAAAATAACACAAGATAATTTTTACTTTTAGAATACACTTTTTATTTAAAGTTTATAAATATTTACAGCAAAATAAAATTAATATTTTTTATTAATAAACTAATTTATTTTAATTAAAATTTTCTAATTATTTTTTAAAAATAATTATTGCATAAATAAATCTTAATATTTCAGAATAATTATATTGAATGACGTTCGAAAATTTGAGATTAAAGGAAATTTGTAGGAAAAAAATCTAATTAAAAACATTGTAATTAAATATTTTTTAAAAAGCAGATTTTTTTATACCACAAATCAAATAGTAATTTTTATATATGAATAGGGAAATAAATTAAAAACCTTATTTTTTTTTATAATATAATTCAATATTTTATAACAAGAAAAAGAAAATCAATTATTTTTAAAACCACGAACTCATACTTTACACATTAAGGAAATTAAGTCTTCAGAAATTTCAGTAACATTGTGATTCAGACGTCATTTTTAATTAAAATTAATTTCTTATTTTTTTTTAAATCTTATTAATAAAAAATAAGTTTTCTTTTTCTAACCTGTCTAAATCTCTTTGAAATTATATTAAGAAACAAGAAATAGCTCAAACTCAAATGGTTGATGTTGGCCGTTTTGATTTCCGGGTGTCAAAACAAATCTTTTAAAAATTTCAAATATGAAAATTAAAGATTTAGAGAAAAAATAATTTTTTCCTGCTGGCCATCAAAACGGCTAACATCAACTTTGACAGTCAAGTGGCCGCCACTGAGGGTACCCGACCCTAAACTCAAGAGAATAACGTAAAGTACTTTCTAAATAAAGCATAAAGAAGAAAATCCGCCCTAATCAATAATTTTTTAATTCAAAAGTTAATCAACCACCAAAATCTTATTGATTTTTTATTTTTTTACATGTGAAATATTATTTTAAGTAAAAAAAGTGCAAAAAATTATGTTGCACTTTGTCTATAGAAAAAAGTGCAACATAATTTGTGCAAAAATGAAAAGGAAAGTCATTTTGGTCATGTTGCTATTGTCGAGTTTATTGACCTCACGACACTTCACTGAGTAGAGAGTAAATTTTCAAAAGTTTCAATTTTATTGAAATCTTTTCTTATCTAAATAATGATGTTTAAGACTTAATGAACAAATTTTAAAATTTGCGTATTTTTCAAAAGCTTAGAAAATTTTCAAAATTTAAAAAATACGAAAACCGCCTTTAAAGAAGCAGGCAGTCTCTCTTTTTTAGTGATCTTAGTCAAATTTTATAATGAATTAATCAGCTGTTGTTAGTGGAGCAAATTTAGAAAATTTTTTTTTTTCAAAAATCTCAAGAATCTCAAGATTTATCAAAAGGATAGTGTCCATGCCTAATGAGACTGGTTAACCCTTAATTTATTAATTTTTATTAATTAATTTTTTTATTTTAACCTTGCTCACTCCTTGTGGAGAATAGGGGAGAGCTCATATCCTTTCTAAGTACCTTTTTGAACGAAGGCTCCGATCTGACACAAAGGTGACTGTATCGATTTGACCATCTAAGCCGTAATTATCAAAATCCCCAGTCAAAACTGGTCCCCCATTTTTTTAATGAAAGGGGTTTAAAACATTTGCCCCGTCCTACAAAGACATTCATAAGATTTTATCTCCCCTTGCGGGGATCGAACCTTCGACCCTCTGATTGGATGACTAACATGCAAATCTCTCGGCTATACGGGCTCTCAAAGTCAAATTTTACTTATATTTTATTTTTTTTTTTTTTTTTTTTAACTAATTTTAAGGAATTTTAATGAAATTTCTTAAAATAACAATAAAATTTTGACATTTTTTTCAAACTATTTCCAACTCTTGCGAGTGAACAAAACATCCAAAATGGTTTGTAGTGACCTATTCATTAAATTTATGACTTTCTAAATTTTTAGTCAAATTTTCCTTGGACTTTTGGTGCTGAATCAAAAAAATAGACTCGATTATTTTAAGAAGGAAATGAGTAATTGAAAGAGGCAAAAATGTGAATAAGTAGTAATTTAGATGTGGTCTAATTAATCTTTTTGAATTAAAAAAAAATATTGAAATTTGTGGGAGTTATGCCCTTTTAACACTATAAAGCCCGAGGAGTTTCTTAGACCCCTTTTTTAAAAATTTAAACTTGAATAATATCCACAGTTTAATTAATCAGAAGCTTTTATATTTAACTCGATACTCTAAACGTTATTTTTCTTCTTTTTTTTTTGAGATGCGTAAAAAACCCTATAAAACCTCTAAACTTTTATCAAACTTCAGAAATCTAAAATGAATTATAACATCATCAACTGAAAATTAATCTGATTTTAATTTTGCTGAAATGGTAGTGCTGAAATTTTCCTACGCTCAAACCTTTCAAATTGCTATAGAAGCAATAAAAATTGAAAAAAGTAGTAAAAAATTTTGAATGAGAAAATTGGAAAAAAAACATTGCTATAAGAAATTTTTTTAGTCATTTCTTTAATATATCACCATTCACTTTAATTGAAATTAACATATCAAAATAAATTTATTTCTCTAAAAAACATATATTTGATAATTACGGCTTAGATGATCAACTCGATGCAGTCACCTCTGTGTCAGATCGGAGCCTTCGCTCAAAAGGTACTTAGAAAGGAGATGAGCTCTCCCCTATGCTCCACAAGGAGCGAACAAGGTTAAAAAAAAAAAAAAAAAACATATAAATATTCTACTATTGTATTGAAAGTGAAATTCAAAATCTTTGGCATCACGCTTGACTCAAAGCTTGCATTTGGAACATTAAATTCTAACAAAATAAAATATCTTTCAAATAATAAATGGGGCTTACATAAATAAAGCATAGTTAAATCTATAAAAATCCCCAATAGGATCAAAGTTAGATTATTCTTTTCCTTGTTTAAATTCATTTTCAGAGACTGACACCAAAAAAGTACAAGTTATTCAAAATTTTGATTATATTTTGAATCTAAAATATGATAAAAATAGAGTAAGCCTAAAATTGCAGTATTTGTTGTTTAAAAAAAAAAATTTTTAGTGATAAATTAAATAACAGCTAAAAACATTTATAAATTTTATACTTTGGGAGTTTATTAAATACAATTTATTTTAAACCTTCATCTTACAAATACACCTTAAGTTTGGGCATAGAATCGTCTGAACCTAATGCACCAAAGACGTTGAAAAAACTTTAGCTACTAATAGTAGATTTATTGAATTTATTGAAAGATATGTTGACGAGAGATTATCATATATTTTTAAATAATTTAATTTAAATCTAATAATGAAAAGTCGAAAATTCTAAAAATAAAAAAGGAAACTTTAAAATTCCCATTCTAGCTTACCTAAGACTAGATATTTAAACAATAATTGTCAAAACAGAAAGGAAAGTTGATGTAGTTTAAACAAAATAAAAGGTTTATTAATAAATGCCGTAAAATATTTCATTATTAAGTTATTTTTGTTTATATTTCCTCATCGATTTTTAGAGTCATTTCCTTTTGAGTTTATATTACATGAAAAGTTTATATTTTTATTTATCAAGTCAATCAAACAAATGAATGCTATGGCCATAATAATTTTAATTCAAAAATTAATAAAATCATCTACAGGAAAATTAGTTAAGCAAATAGAAAAGGAATTGTAAATTAAAAAAAAAGAAGGCAAAGAGGATCTTTTCTCTAAATGTGTATATTTTGCTTTAATATTCTATTGAAAATTTTTAATTGTCTACAGGATAAGTTCTTTCTAAAAAAATTAATTTTATCTGATAATTAAATGAATGCAATTAGTGTGTCATTAAATTGTTTTCGAAAGCAGATCTCGAGGCAATTTTCTAAACTAAGTCAGCTTATTTGATTTCATATACCATTGTAAATGAGTGTCTTCGAATTGAGGAATTTAGTAACAAACCCGAAAGAATATTCAATAAAAATAATATAAATTTTATAGATCTTAGTTATTGATTGTTAATTAGAAAAACTCTAAAACATGAAGCAAACAGATTTTGTTTCGTTCAAAATTTTTGGCACTTATTTGCAAGAAAATATAGTCATTTTTTTCACCAAATTTTGTACAGAACAGAACAAAATATTAAGAAGCTAATATTTTTTTTTTCTGAATATTAAAATTTTCGCAACATATTTTTGATTATATTTCGTAAAAAATTTTTGATAAAATACCAAAAATATTTTCCGTTTTATCTTCAAATTAATTTTCGAAATATTTTAGCTAGTAAAAAGAATATTTTTCAAATTTTTTATTTGAAAAAAAAAAAAGAATAAAGCAATAAATTTAAAGTTATAAGTAAAAATTAGAGGTTAAATGGTAAAAATCCAATTATTTAACAAAATTATTTTATCCAAAAAAAATTTAAATTAAAAAAAAATTTGATAATATAAAATAGAAAAATAATAAGATAAGAACAAATAAAAATTTAAATATAATTAAGTACATTGATAATATTTAAATTTTTGATTTGCATTCAGAGCAAAGTCTTTTCATGACGGTATTGAATTTTGATTCATTGACACTTTTTGAACGCAAATTATCTTTAATTAGAATTAGATGATTAATTAAATAAAATTATAAATTTGTTTTCGAGCTGCACTTAACTCAGTAAATTTTTTAATCATTGCTTTTCCAAGCCATTCTTTTAAGATGTGTGAAAAAAATGTTTTTTTTGGCCTTACGGGCTACTTTTTTCATTTTTGAACAATAAAATTAAATTAATATTTTTTTCTTTTTTTCTAAAACGGGAGTAGGCTATTTTACTTTTAGTAAAAGTTAATTTCTGAAAGTTCACGAAATTCAAAACTTTAGTGCTATCTGAATTCCACATTTTTGACTCAAAATTCGTAATCTAAACCCTCGAAAACTCCATAAAAAATTTTTTTTGGGGAGGGCTAAAAAAATTTTTTACACCCAGGGTTCCAGAAATAGCCAAACCCTTTAAAAAGTTGCTGTTCTTTAAGACTCAAAATCTCAAAGATAAAACTTAAATATACTAAAAAAAGTATATATATTCTGAAAGAGCATAAAATTCTCAGAAAAAAGGGTAGGCGATTTTTGTTGGCCAAAAAAAGGAAGAAAATGTGTTTTTTCTGGTTCAAATCGTATCTCCTCTGAGGGATCAATTATGACCCCACTTTTTTTTTTTAAATCTAGACAAAATTCTGAACAAATCTATGGTTTTACTTTTTTGCTTTATTGCTTTATTTTTCTTAAAATATCTCTTCAAATCATGTGATTTTTAACAAATTTTTCTATCAAAATTCTATTGATATTTTTCTTCTAAATTTTACTAAAAACTTACTTAAGTATAAATAAAATTTCTTGAAAAATGCCTAAAAAATCAAAATATAATCAATCTCGTGTTAGTAACCTAGGAGTTTTCGGCCAAAAAAATTTATTGAAGAGGAAGAAGATGATCATATGGAAATAGACGTTGAACCCGATATAAATAATTATTACCATGATTTAGTAGGTCTAGATTTAAAAAAAACAAGAGTTTATATAATTTAAATTAAAAATTAAAATTAAATATTGATAAAACACGGCATTCCTTTTGCTCCTGGATGATTGGGCAACAACATAGGCCAAATATCCCAGAGATATGGTATAGTTCTTTTTAGGTTTTTGATCAATCTAAATAATTAAGTGTAAAAAAAGATTTTCTTAATAAAAATGTATTAATTAATACTCGTATTTTAAACAAGACACAAATTAAAATTAAAAAATGCCTTAAAAATTAAAACTTTATTTTGGCATTTGATTGATAAAAATTAAAATTGAACATTTAAAATCAAATTAGAAAAATAAAATATTTTTTTTATTTAGAGAAAAATAATTCAACTTTTGAGATCCAAAGTAAAAAAAATTTTCATCTTGGTCTACACAAACACAAACATTGTTTAACAATACAATTTTGATAGTGCTCTATTTTTTATTTTTTTTTTGGCTGCTATATTGTGTAAATTCTCTTCCCAAAAAACAAGTTTCTTTACTGATGCTTATTATTTTATTTTCATTGGCAACATTTACTTTTTTGAATTTATCCTGGCACATTTTATGTAAATCGGGTAGTTTTTTATGAACAAAATTTTTAGTTGATTCTAGTAATGTTATTTTTTTAGAGCTAATTTGATGCCATTCATCCAAAACTTTATTTTGATAGTGTT
Organism: Brachionus sp. 'Tiscar'; assembly: GCA_006352455.1. Lineage (NCBI taxonomy): Eukaryota > Metazoa > Rotifera > Eurotatoria > Ploima > Brachionidae > Brachionus > Brachionus sp. 'Tiscar'. Next base: position 8,065 of record VANL01000936.1, read on the forward strand.
CTAAACAGATTTTTTTTATATCTGGTTTATTCGATTCCATGCTCACATTAGATATATTCAAAATTCGCTTTTCAGATTTTTTATCTAAATGCTTAGTCGGTTTTGGTGACGACTTATTGCTCTCAATCAAATTTTCTTTTTGCATTATAACATCATTATTACTTGTGTCCTGATCAACAACTATATTTATTTTATCATAATATCTTTTTTCTTGAACTGATGATTTTTTGTTATTTTTAGAAATTCCGTAAGGCTTTTTTCCATCGCCCAAACGCGACAAATTTCTTTTGCTTCTCGATTCATTGATATCTAAATGAGTGCTTTTTTCTGTTACTTTTGGCAATTCATCATTTAATGAATCAGAAGCAGAAATGTTTATTTGATTTCCATTATTTTTTATCGACAAGTTTGATATATTATCTAAACAGCCCTTATTACATTGGTCAGATTTTGATAGCGGATTAGGTGTTGATTCTGTAATAGAGGGCTTTTTTAAATTCTTAAATTTTGACATCAATTCTGGAAGATGGTTTGTTTCTTTTATTTGATTTAAATTTTGTTTATTTCTATTTTTTGTTTCACATGATCGGTTTATTGATGATTTTGGAGTGGTGTCTGAAATCGTAGCTTTTTTATTATGTACAAATTTTTTGCTCATTTCGGGCACTTGATCATTCTCATCATCCATTTCTATTTCATTGTTTTCTTGGATATTTTCAGCCAAATTTTTCATTTTACTATTTGGAGTTGCTATTGGTAGGCCAGAAAAATCTAAATTTTCTAAATGCCCATTTTCTCGTGTCAAAGGAGTTGACTGCATAAAGTTTGGCTTTGGATTTTTTTTAAATTTTTTGACCAAATCTGACAACTTGTCATTTTCTTCGATTTCGGCTAGTTTTTTCATTTTCTCATTTGGGGTAGAAATTGGTAGGCCTGAAATGTCGATTTTATCCATTTGCATTTTTTCAAATGATATTGGAGTTGACTGCATAAAATTTGACTTAAGTTGCTTTTTTTTTTTGAATTTTTCGGCCAAATCAGACAATTTGTCATTTTCTTCGTCTTCTTGTTCAGATTCTTCAACGTTAGTCGGATATTTTTTCTCTTCATTTTGAACTTTTGTCTCAGGCTTACTTAACTCAATAATCGGTGATTTTTTATCGTTATTTTTTGCTGACTTTTCTTGGCTTAATTTCATGCAAATTTCTTTTAATTCATCATTTTCATTTGGCACTGATAGTTCCATATCTTGGTGCATTTTACTCAGAAAATAATTTTCTTTGCTTTGATTAACATTTTTTGAAGATTCGGCAAACCGATTTAAAATTTCTTTTAATTGGTCATTTGGCCCTGGTGGAGATAAACTGGAAATATTTCTATGTGAGCTAGGAGACTCGAACATATTGGGAACTTTTTTACCAGATATTTTTTCTTCATTTTCATCATCACTTGCCTCAAAATCAAAGTTCAGTTTGTGTGGAATTGTATTAGATTTTATATTTTTGTTCTGCTTGCATAAAACAGCTGATTGATTTAGTTCGTTTGTTTTAGGTGTCGTTAAATTGTTTATTTTGTTCAAGAGATTTCGCTCTCGCACAGTATTTAAAATGTTATTAGACTGCTTGATTGGCTGTTTATTCTTTTTCATTGATTCAAGAAATGGCGATATACCACTTAATATTGTTGACTTCAGAGGAATGGTATCCTGATAGAGTGGAGTAGATGTCATACATCGTTTAATTTCATCACAATATCTATTAACTAAATAAAATAAATCATTAATTTTTTTTTATTAATATTTAAAAATCGGACCATATTTCTTTTCCAATATTAATTCGTCATAATCAGACTCTTTTTCGATTAGGTCCTGATCACTTTCTGAGCTTTCATCTTTTTCGCTTTCAAAATCATCATCAAGATTTACCTCTTCCGAATCATCAATTTCTTGGTCATACTAGAAAAAAAAAATAGATTGCGCAAATTTTTCAATATTTATATTACTTTTTCGATGGTAAAATCATATCTACGCTGGTGTTTGAGCCTATTGGAGTGAAATTTGGAGAAAAGGTCTTTGATATCGGCCATTGAATTTCCATTTAATCAAATACAACTCTAATTAATTTATTCATAGTCCAAAAATTTATTATACTTTCAGAACAAAAATGTTTAATTTTAAATAATTAACAGTGCATTTATTTTTGGCTTAATATATTGTGAACTTGAAGTCATAATTAAAATCATGATGGAGTCATCAATTTTGTAATCATAATTTAATATTAGATTTAATATAGAAAAATTATTTAATTATTAAAATTGAGCCAAATTTTTTTTTATAAAATAAATGATAATATTTTTTTTTATGAGAAGCAATAATAATAATACAGACCCGAAATTATTTCTTCATTATTGTTTAAACTTTCTATCTTTATTGTCAGTTGTTGAAATCAAATTTTGAAAAAACATTGTCCATAATAAACTTTATGCACAGTGATGATTATTATAAATTAAAATGTAACAACAAAAAATCATTTTTCAAAAACGTATTGCATCTTAGTTCAAAGTATTTGTTATAGTTGGAAAAATTGATTGAGATTTAAAGGATAATTTAAAAAAAAATATAAGCTACTTTTTTTTTTACTTAAATTTTTTTCACTTAAATTGTAAGATCCATTTTTAAGAATTTCATAACAAAATATATTTTACTAAGACTAGGACTAAAGTCAATAATGTTTTCTATGGCGGTCATTGAATCGTCAAAAAATGCTGTTAGTCGTCTTGATGGTTGAGTAAAAAAATTTTTTTTTTCTTGATGCTTTATTTTTAATTTGTATTATTAGCTTCGGTCAGTAATAATGCCACATTATTTTTGCGGTTTATGTCGGCTTGACAGTAAATGAAGAACACCAGCTTTTTTCTAAAAATTCAACTAATTCATCTATTATTGAGAAATAAATATATTTTGTTAAAATTTTTAGTGCTAACTAAAGAATAATTTTTATTAATATCCAATTTGTTGAAAAAATGTAACATTTTTTTTGAAAATTATCGATTGAATCAAGAATAGATTTAAATTTTATCTAGATTTTATTAGATTTAATGCAAATTTATTTATTTAAAATATAATTCGGCAAAGTCTTGGCCGGTTGGAATGGAAACATAGTACTTCCTTTCAGCCACATGAAAAATATTTTTGAAACAAATGCAAATTTACATACACGTAAATTATATATCAAATAAATTTTTTTTATTTTTTTCTTATTTTTAAAAAGGAAATAATATTCTAAAATTTGATAAGATTAAAGTTTTTTTTTAAATTTAAAATTTGTAAATTCTTGCATAATAAATTTAAAATGATCTGTAAAAACTATAAAAATAAAGTGTTTAAACGCAACACATTATACTTTTTTAACATTAATTTATTTTTTTTTAATTTTGACCTGTTAAAAAAAAATAAATAAAAAATAAATTAATGTTAAAAAAAGTATAATGTGTTGCGTTTAAACACTTTTAAATTAGTGAGCTAAAGTGTTAGAGAACATTTAATCGAAATGTATAAACTAGTTAGTAAATTGGAAAATGCTAAACTAACTAGAATCCCTTTATCTGTATCAAAAGAGAAAGTCCAGTAACAGCTCGACATGTTTTCTTTTAATACAGAGTCAGTCGACAATGGAATAAGTTGCCTGATAGCTTGTAAAAAAGAAGTACTCAAGGCGGCATTGGACAATTCAGTAAATATGGTTCTTTCAGTTTCACACTGCCACAAAGCAGTAATGGGCTAAGGCATTCTTGTTTGAAAACCGCAGCAAGAACTAACTAACTAGCTAAAATCTAAAAAATAACTAAAATTTTTTTTTTTTTAAAGTATTTGTTTATATTTTTTGTTAAATTAAAGGAAAATTCAATTTTTTCAAAATAAAAATTGATTGTATGATTCACAAATATGACTAACTCGTTTACTTAAAAATAACGTAAAATCAGAATGTTACTCTTTATGGTTAGAGTGTACTAATAATGAAAGAAAAAAGGAAAATTTTGATCTATGGATTTATAATTATAAAAATTAGTGGTAAGGATAAAAACATTTGTATCCTTATAATTTTAAACAAGTCTGAATCTTTCTTCATTTGAAATTTATAATAAATAGGTTCAATTTAAAAAAAAAAACAAAAAAAAAGCTATTTTTTTAATTATATTTTTTACTTAGCTAAATTTTCAAAAAATATATTTCGATTAAAAAATAATTTTTAATTAAATACATACAAGTCAATTTTTAACCTTTTTATTATAGAAAAAAAAAAATTTTTTTGTAAAAAATGTTTTAAAGAATTTACATTTGAACTTATCCAAATGATACAAAACAACCATTACTAAAACAAATTTTATGAATGTTAATGGCGATTTAAGTCTAAAGCGAAGATTTATCAAAAAAAATTGGTTAATAATTGGAAAGTTGCTAAATAATTTTTATTGTTCATCTTTTTTTTACCCAAATTTAAAAAAAAATCAAAAAAAAAATTCAATAATTTCAGTAAAATTGATTTTAATTAATCAACATAAACAAATAGAAATAAAAAATAGACACGAATTGACATAAAAAATTTGTTTATACAATTTATTAACAAAATAAGCCTTGCATATTTTTTGATTAGAGAGTAAAGGACACATATAAAAATCTTCAAGTCTAAAATAAATCAAATTATGACAATGAACAAAAAATGAAGAACACCAACTCTTTTCTAAAAATTCAACTAATTCATCTATTATTGAGAAATAAATATATTTTGTTAAAATTTCACATTTTAAGTGAAGCAAATGAGAAAAACTAAGTGCATAAAAAATACACACACAGACACACATACACTCAATTTGAAAGATAATTAGAAGACAATTTCATTGAAAATAGAAAAATCCATTCATTTTTTGTACAAAACAAATAAAATTTAAATGTGTGCATAATAATAAAACCCATAATTAAGATAAAAAATTTACAAAATGAAAAGAAATGAGAAAGAGAAAAAATAAAAAATAAAAAAAAATTGAAATTAATTTTCAAGCTTAAATTTTTAACAAACAACGGGGCTTTTAAAATTGAACAATTAATCATTAGATTTTTGAATCCTAAAAAATCAACAGGTTTAAAAAAAGCATAAATATTTTAATGTTTCAAATGCGGCTATTTTCTACTGTACGACACAATTGTCTTTTTTGAATTTTGACTTGGACTTTTTACCAAGCTTGAGTAGAGATTTTTTCTCCTTGGGGTCTTTTGGCTTGGCCGGAGCAGGATTAGTCCTAGCCAAAGGCAAAGTGTCCACGTAGCTTATCTTCACCCCGGAATTATACCTGCGCGTCATAGAACTCTGTGGCGGCACTTTAGCCACGCCGCGTTGATCAAAGCCTTGTTTGTTAAAATTAGCATTGTAAAATCTGTAATACTGCTCGAGAGTCTCGCAGCCGAAGTCGTCCATGTCGGACTCGGAGTCAGTCGATGTGGTCGTGTTCGAACTGCACGTGCTGCATTGATTGTCATCATAGTCACAAGTGCATGACTCCGGGTCACAGTAGTCCATGTCCGGGTAGACATGCTCTACGCCGTTGAGACTCCGATTCGAATATTGTCGGAAAGAGGAGCGCTGGTCTCCTCGGTTAAAATGAGATCGACACGCGTTAAAATTGCTAGTACTCGATGACCGTCGATGGGAGCCGTGTCGCTTGTGACGGGTGGGCTCGACTGGGTGACGATGGACATGGCCCCGCTGGCCGCTCAAATCTCCCTCGGACGACGCGCTTTGCATTTGAGGAGTAGTCGCGAATTGAACACGCTTGCGGCCCGGGTTCAGCGTCACGTTCATCGAGTCCAGCGTGCGGTTTACTTGACGCTGATTAAGATTGCGCGGCAAACTGGCACCTGGTCGACTTATTGGATACATTCTGTCACAGTCGTCACTTCGCTTTAGAATCGACACGGGTTGTTTTTTGCTAATAATTGGTTTTTCTTGCGTATACCGTGACTTTACAAAATTGTGCTGACTTAGACTTATTACCTCGACCGAGTCCAAATCGTCGAAACTGTTGTTCACTTGTTCGCTAAGTTTTTGTTTTAGTATGAGATTTTTTTGATGCATTAAAGCATCGCCATTTGAATACTCGTCATATATGCCGAATGGTCGACGCGAACGCGACTGATTGAGCAAGTCGAGATTGTCGACTTTTTGCGCTAGCTCTTGGACCGGATCGAGCAAATACTTGACGTTTTTGTTTCTAAGACAATTGTTTGAGCAATATATAACGCCATGTCTGGGTATGAACATGAGACCGCCTCTGAGAGACTTGGCGCACGTGTAGCACTTGAAACACTCGTCTGTGGCGTGCCAATGCTGGTCCTCGTAGCTTATTTGGCCCTGGTCGACGCCTATCGCTTTGCCACATGTGGCACAAAATTCGACATGTATTTTTTCGAAGCATTTGCAACAATAGGGCTTTGAGGCTTTCATAAAATAGCGTTGACCGCCGAGCAGCTCGTTGCAGTCGAAACAGGCAAAGTGTGTCATGTGCCACGAGCGTCCTTCTGCCTCGGTGCACTCGTCCGAAAAGATAATCTCATCGCAAGCCGGACACCGAGGCTTGAACAGCTCGGCATGATGTCTACCACAGTAAACTTTGTCGTCTATTGAATTGTAAAAGTAGATCAAATCGACCAGAAGCTCGTTGCAGCAGCCGCACGAGAAACAACCCGGGTGCCAACAGGCCTCGGGACCGGCTCGGGCCGCAAATATGCCAATAGAGCCGTTCTCTATCGGCTTCTCGCAGTTCTTGCATTCCAGTTTCGCCGAATTGGTCAACGGAATTTGACGTGCCACTGCTCGACCGAGCGATTCGCGCTTTCGCTGTTGACTGAATAGTTTAAGTTGTTCGGACTCTTCTTGTGTTAGTGGATTGCAGTATCGGGCTTCGTTGTCATGCGGAGGTAGCTGATATAGCAATTGCTTGATACGGTACTTTTCGCCGAATGAATTTACGTATGGAATTTTCTCTTCTGGTATGCTAGAAAAATACTGATGAACTTGATCGGCCTTCAGACCTGGCGGTACCCACGAATATTCCTCGATGGGACAGCCCGAGTCGTCGTCATCGGACGTCATTTGACGTGTGCTTGGACTTATCAGATTGGAGTGAGACAACGAGTCGTTCACTCGTTGCTGTTCTTGTATCAACATGTCGTTCATTACGTTAAACAATCGAATTGTGCATTCGATCTAAATGGGGAAGTAACGTTAATGAAATAAATAAAAAAAGTTCGTTAGTGTAATTGATTGTAAGAGAAAGAGTTTAAGAGACCATATTGTGAGAGAAAGAGAGATTATAAATAAATAATAAATTGTGTGAGTGTAAGAAAAGTTTAAATGTTAAGCGTATTCGTGCATGTTAAGACTATAATTTTTGTCCGATTTTATTAGTATTGTTTGGTCAGTTAAAACGAATAACAACAAACTTGACATTAATTTTCTAATCAAAGGTTAATTCAATGTCAAATTTAAGTGATTTGTCAATTTAATTTGGACAATAAAATTTGTCTTTTTTTGTTGCAAACAAATATTAATAAATAAAGAATTTTTTTTTTAAAATAATCTTTCAAGTATGACCTTCTTTTATTTAATTGTTTTAAATTTTTAGCTTTAAAATCTTTACTTGAACTATCCGAATTTTTTGCTATTTCTAAATGTTTAAATTTGAATAAAAAGAAATAAAATTAAAAATGCCTTTTTTTTTTAACTCCAACTGTCAAATATGCAGGAAAATCTTAATGATGTCTTATTTTTATTGAGTGAGTTTTACAAAAACATTTACTCTTTTTTTTAAATTAAAGTCTTTAAATTAAATTTCCAACAAATAACAACAAAAAATGACTTAAATTATTTTCAAAACAAAAATAAACTTGATTAATCAATGTATCTTAATAAATAATGCCCCAAATTGTATTTATAATCCTTCAATCATAAATAAAAATTTTAATTTAGCAATTAAACAACCATTTATTATTACCATGAATAATTTTTACTTTTTTTAAATATCTAATTCATACAAATTCTTATTCTTTTAAAACACTTATTCGAATGAAGGCTGAATAGATGGCTAAAATCACTTTTCTCAATTGCCCTGAAGTCACAGACTAAATTTAAAAATTTTAGAATATTTGTGCTCCTAGAAAAATTCAACAAAATTAATTTGGTAAAAAAAGTATTTTTTTTTTTTTTACACATTTGATGTTTTTTTTTAGCAAAAAAAAAATTCTAACTGTTTTTTTTTCACTTAAAAACTTTCATTATTATAGAAATCTATTATAAACTGAATGAAAAGATATGGCGTTCTACTGTTTAACAAACAACTTTGAATCCTTTTTATAATCGAGTTTAGAATACCGTTAATAATTTTTTTTTATTTAGCTTTAGTATATTTTAACTCAGTTCTTTCCAATTTATACAAACTCTTCAAAATTAGGCTCGGCTAGATTAAAAAAATCAAAATTTGTTCAAAATAGAAAAAATTTTGATTACTATTTAATTAAATGTTTAGAAATATTCAAAATAAACGTGATTTTATTTGAAAATCATACTGTGTCTATCAATTTACAAAAAAAATACAATAAAATCTTTTAATTTCGTTTATCATTGGAAAAAATGTCAATTCTAATACTTTGAATTAATTTTGAACGCACAATAAAATAATTTCCAATAAAAGATAAATTTTTTTTTAGAAAAATTCACTTCTTTAAACTATTTAAGAAAAAGCAACAAAAAATATGAATTTTTTCTATGATATTTGAATATAAAATGCATTTTGTTCAATAAAAAATTCGGTCACTATAATTTCTTTGAACGAAAATAAATATTTTCTGAAAAAGCTTTTAGTCAAAGTCCACTTTTTTAAATATTTGACTAAGAAAAAATTAAAAATCCTAAACAAACAAATGAGTCGAGTCTGATTCAGTGCTGGCTGTTAGACGCATAGACTTAATAGTTATCAAATTACGCATCAAAGCAATACTAGCATTAAAACGTTCTTTAATAAATGCTTAAGTATCTTTGCTAAAAAGCTGAAGTATTATGTTTAAAAGGTAGATTTCGCCAATTTAACTAAACCTTAAACAAAGGGCAAATACTTAGTCTATGTTTAGTGCAATTAAGATGAAAATAAAATTCATTAAAACAAATAAATATCAACCTATAAGGTTGTTTTTTCTGATAAGACTTGTTGACGAACGTTCTAAAGCCAGCTCAATCACGTACACATTAACTCAGATATCAAAAAATAAAAATTTTTATAGTCTTAATTTAAATACAGTAGATCATGCATCTTATAAATTGGATGCTAAGTTCATAAATTACAAATATTATTCAAGGCATAAATATAAATCTTATGAAAGAAATCCGATTCGAATGTCCTCAATTCAGGATTTGAATTAGATACACACGTGATAAATTGTTATTTTAAACGTTTAATCAAAACCTGATTATTCACGCTCATTTGTTTGCTTTTGGCACCTAACTTTATCAATGTATTTAATCATCCGAATTAATTGCTTACATGAGTTGAATACATTTGCCACAATTATCATCTCTATTTCTGTTATAAACAATAATTTGTTTTTTTTTCATATTAACAAAATTTGAGACATTTAAATATTTTAAAAAGATCAATTGTGCTAAAATAAAATAAACACATTATTAGGTTTTATTTAACCTTTAGTCTAAACATCGGCATGATTCATAAACATGATAATCTATTTTTTTTAAGAATACATCTTTAATGTAAAGTTAAAATATTTAACTCCAAGTGGTGTTAAATAATCGTATTAATAGCTTTTGAACATAGAAAATACCTCTTTAATTGGTTTAGATTTTAGCTGTTTGAAAAATTTGATATGAAAACACTTGATTGTACTTAGATTTGTCATCTTAAACATATTCAATTCTTAAAAACAATAGAATGTAATTTGTTTAATACACTTGATATCAAATTTAGATAGCTGTTAATGGATTGTTCATTCATGTTAAATATTTTTCATCAAATAACATAAAAAGAGAAAAATAAATCAAAATTAATGAGTATAAACTTCGGTAATTTCGATTTATCTTTACAAGCTAGGCATACACGCAAATTTTATCTCTTAAGTTAAGTTTTATTACCTTTTCTAAATTGTTTTAATCATGAACTAGATAATAAATAATTGACATTTTTTATAGCTGAGATAATCTTTTATGAAAAAAAATAGAGATTATTATAATTGTTAAACAAAAATAGAATGAGTTAAATTTAATGGATAATTTAAACAAAATTTTAAAGTATGAATTAATTGTAATCGAAATTGCTACGTTAATCTATGTAATTTACAATAAATTTAACAAGCGCTTGAAAAATTATTCATTCATTTATTTTAATGAACGCCTAATAGGCGATTTAAAAATAAAACTTTTAGAATATTTTAGATTGTAGCATAAATGAAATTTGAAAAAGAAAATTTTTTTTGTTTGAATTGATAATTTATTAACTAATAATTGAACATTACATACTTAATAAATTTCTAATGGCAGCTCTGTGAATTTTTAGCATAAAAATAAGATTAATACTTTCAATAAATTTTATTTATTTTTATTTAAATTTAAATAAAATAATAATATAGAGCATTAGTAAGAGCGTCAGTATAGAGATGTAATTTTATTTAATATAGATCATCATATTTTAGTTTTAATTTACCTAGTACATTAAGTATAACATGTTTTGTAAATTAATGTAAAATCATCATAATAAAAAAATACTTTTATTAACATTTATTTTTAAAAAAAATTTTTCCATTATCCAAGAAGTTTCCTGAAATAAATTACAATAATATATTTTACTCTAAGTTCCTTGAAAAAAAAGAAGCCATTTACTAAGTATAAAAAACTATATAGTATTTATTTAGTTATTTATGAATTTAAATCATTATTTAAGAATATATATACATTAAGACAATAAATAAAATATTAACACTCAAACACCTGAGGAATTTTTTCGGTGCTTTATACTATATCTCTTATTTGTAGTAGGTTAAATAAAGGTTTTGTGAAATTTTGTACAAAATAAAAAAAATAGAACAGAAATTAATGCTAAAATAGCTTATAAATCTTTTTTCTAAAATTTTTATTATTTCTGTAAATGTAGCATAGTGCAACTTACTAAATTACATCAATAGTTTGAGTAAGCTAATGGTGTGCAAAATCTCTTCAAAATACAGCCAAATTTTTACAAATATAAATTGTACTAAATTTGCAGAGTTTTACCAGAATGTTCTTAATAATGCAACTATGAATTTTGCACCATGTCGTATTTACATAACTTGTTTTTGATCTTTAAAAAAGTTATAAGAATTTCAAACATTTTGTTTTGTTCTAAATTTCAAAAAACCTTAAATATATGTAATAATTTTTTAAAATTTTTTTTGCAATCTGATAACTAAAATAAAAAAATATTAAAATATGATTATTTTCATGGAATAAACATTAAAAAGAAAAGTAAACACAAGGGGTCCAAAATACCCTTCCGGGTTTTGAGTGTTAAGTAAGTCAGAACCTTTCAGCAACTATTTTCGTTATTGACTTCAGTGAAATGGCCAACACTTACCAGAAAACATTAGCACTTTTTACAGACGACCTATATATCTTAATTTCGTGTAAATAAACCAAATAATTAGAAAAAAACCTTCAGTTGACCATTGAGAAAATTACAGATTTCTATTCAATTTGGATCTTTAAAATCAATCTTTAAAAAAACCTATTATACTGCATTCTAAACTGCAGGTAAAAGGAAAAACTACAAGATAAAATCTAACAATTGAATACCAACCGTTGGAGTTAAATCCAACAATTCTTGATATAAAACTCGACCCAAAACCCAGTCTCATCTAGATCAATTTAAAAAAAAAATCATTCCTAAAATTAATCTACTTACATAAATAAAAAAAATTTAAGTGTACAAGCTCCTTATATTTAAACAGAGTATATTTTTTGTTAGGAGATAAATATTTTTTTTAGTGTATAATTTAATTCATAAAAAGTAGATAAAAAAAAAA
>VANL01000937.1:0-20175 GCA_006352455.1 Brachionus sp. 'Tiscar'
ATTTTGAACCAAACAACGTTAATTTTAGAATTTTCATGACCACTAAACGTTTAATTTCACTAACAAGATATTGTACACATGCAGCCACAGATGCTACTTACAAGTTAAACTGGATTAACTTTCCGTTGCTGATTGCTGGTACAACTGACAAAGCTCGATCATTTCATCCATTTGGTGTACTTTTATCAAAAAGTGAAGCGACCGAAGATTATGAATTCATATTCAAATGTATTAAAGACCTTGCATTCGAAATATACGGTTTAGATTTCAATATAAGTGTGCTTTTAGCTGATGCTGCATTATCAATTACGAGCGGGTTCAAGTTGGTGTTTCCCGAGCTCGATAAACGAATTATTTGCTGGGCTCACGTAAACAGGAAAATTGATGAACATTTGCGCGGCGTTGAAGAAACAATAAGAGGCGCAATAACAAACGATTTTGAGGTATTTCAAAGTACAATTAATGAGCCTCATATCAATCAAGCTTTTGAATTACTTTACAAAAAATGGCAAGCGTTGAATAATCAAAAAATCAACGATATGTTTCAATATTTTAGGGATCAATGGCTTACCGAATCCAATATTGGATGGTATGAAAGTTATGCAAGTAGTTTTCCTAGTACAAATAATGCTCTTGAAGCGACAAATGACGTTATCAAGGATAAAGCTACTCTTAGAGATAGACTTCCGATTAGAGATTTTTTGAAATGCATGGATGAACTTTTATCAACTTGGTCCGAAGACCGACATCCAGACTTTAGAACGACAACTCGATTTCATCAAAAACCAATTCTATCCACCCATGAATATACACTTGGTCATGATTGGGTAAAAAAAAAAAAACGAATCGTTAAATTAAGACATCAAAATAAGGTTATTTACATGGTAACTTCAACTGATGTAACTTATGAAGCGACAAAAGAAGGCTGTTGAAATTATTTGAACTCAACAGGACCTTGGGCTACTTTTAAAAATTTTATAAAATATACCTAAAAAAATATTTGATTTATTTTACTAAAAAAAAAGAAAGAAAATAATAATAATAATATAAGTTACAACAAGCTAGCAAGCTAGACTTGCGAAGATGGGAAACAGGAGGATCCCATCTATGTTAACTGTGGTATCTACACTTAATCAGTAAAATTCGGGTTGAAGATTTTTTCTTTAGGGTCACCATTATCTCGTGTCGATTCTACCGAGCCTCAGAACTTCATCCATGGTAGGTTTCTCCTTACGTATGTACTTATCCAGTCTGTTTTTGAAGTGGTTGATGGATAGACATTTAAATATCTCTTGGGGTAGGGCGTTCAATGGCATAGTCCCTCTATAAGTAAAGAGGTGCTCTCTCTGTTGGCTGGTGGCTGGAAGTGGTCGGACAAAGCTGTGCTGGTTGTTCTTCCGTTGACTTTGACAGACGAAGCTATGTACCGGTTTACAATCTTAGTGCCTGTTTAACATTTAAAGAATTGAATAAGATCACCTCTTGTCCTCCTGTCCTCCAGGGAGGTCAGGTTTAGTTTAATAAGTTTCTTACTGAAGCCAAGGTTATCAAAATATATTTTATTTTAGGTAAAATAGATGAACTATGTTGCAGCAATTTTTTTATTTTAATAAATTTCAATTTAACAACAAAGTAAGAATTTTTGTTGAATTTGTATTTCACAAAACCCAACAATCAAAATGAAAAGAGTTAAAAGTTGATATTTATTTTTCATTTAGAATATTTCTTTTATTTACATGGTTTGAAAATAAAATTCTTTTGGATAAAAATGACTTTAATTTTGAATAAATACGAATCAAATAAAGGTGAACAAAAAATAATTTCAAAATATTGTTATCCACATTAACAATTAAATTTCAAGCTCAGTGTTATTTTGAATTTTTTATAAAATAAAAAAAAATCAATCATTCGATGATTTATTTTAAGGATATTGAAAGTCTTTAAATTTGGAGAATATGGCTTGAATAAAGAGGAGACTTGGTGGCCATGATTTCAATATTTTTTATTCAAGATCAAAATATTAAAATTAATTTTAGAAAAATAAAGTTTTGTATCAATAGTTTTGAGATTTGATTTGAAATCAAAGGAATTAACATGGTTTCGTAAACAGTGCCAGATAAGAATGTGTAAGCTGTATACTTGTGGGTCTTGCACATTAGAAAAGACTACTATTTGCCTAAAATGTGGAAAGAATTAATAAAAAACGATAAATCATTTTACATCCTCTTAATTTTTATTTAATAATCATTTATTATTTGATCGTAATGAAATAAATTTTTTCTCCTTTTTAATTTGACAATCTGAGCATAAAAAAAAATTAGCAATAAAGAAATTGCAAAAAGTAAGTCTTTTTTATTATCCTTATGAAATACATTTAGAGTGAATGCTGAAAAACCACTGATTTGATTTATTTCATTAGAGTAGGTTATTTTTTAATTTTGCAACATTGTAAGTTTGAGTAATTTTTTTAATTAAGTTTGATTTTGCCCACCAGTGTGAAGCCGTTAAATATTTCAACAAAATAAATTAGAGCCTTTTTTGATCACGAAATATGTGATCTCATTCTGGACATGACACTTTTTTTCTTATTTTTTAAATAAGTTTTATCTATTTCTTTTTAAATTTTAATTTAAAACATTTGTAATTAATCAGTCGGGCTTTTTAGTGTTAATAATAAAGATTTCTTGAATTTTAAATTAATACTTAGCTCATAAATTTTTCTAATATTTTGTTCAAATTTTGATATTTTTGATTTTTTAGTTGATTTTAATTTAAGTTCAAATTTAACTTAAGTTCAAAAATGTCTAGATAACCACAAAAAACAGTCCCAACCCTGGAGTTAAGTGAACGTTTTTCCGTAGAGTAAAAATAATGTGGTCAAAATTATTTTCCTTTTAATAACTAGAAATTACGGTACAAATGTTAACTCCGGACATCGACTTGACCAAGCAAGTTAAATAATTTCTGCTCGTTTTGATTCAACAAATAAAAGATAATTTAAACTTTTTTTTTTTTATTTGTAAATTAAATTAATTATTTTATTTTAAAACTTTTTTTTACAAAATTTTTTTATTTTTTAAAATTTAGAACAAAGCTGTTAATTGAGAAATTTAAAAAACAATTATTACTTTTTACTTGAAATAAAATAATAATCAAATAAAAATAAAAAAAAATACAAATTAAAATTCATCTAAATTTTCAGGCAAAGTTTTCTCTTTTGTCTCAGGCATAAATGTAAAAAAAAGCAGACCAGCAAATAAACTACTAACTCCAAAGATAAAAAAAGGCAAAGTATAAAGTTTGTACAATTCGCCAAATTTATGAATATAAGTTGAGCTGACTGAGCCCCCACGGCCAATGCCGACCAACAGACTAGTCACCGAGTTTCGAATAAAAGTCGGATAGAACTCCGATGTTATTGTAAAGGAAAGATTGAGTGCAAACGCGATGCAAAGTTTTCCAATTAGAGCACAAAAAGTTGACAGAATAGAATCTTGGAAAAAATAAATTAACCTTTTTTTAAAATTATTATTTTTTCAATTTCAAGGCACTTACGATTTGGAAGGAATGTCATTAGAATAAAAGTGATGCCTCCAATAGTCATGGCACATGTGAAAGGCAACTTACGACCAAAGCGTTCCGTTGTCATTTGTATAAATATTAGCGCTACCAAATCCACCATTATAAACAAAATGCAGTTTAAATAAGGATCTCCGGGTATTTTTTCTGTAAAAAAACTTATTCCATAATAAATAGCGCTGATTACAGTCCTTTATATATATTTTTAGCATTGAGAATTTCATTTTAGGATTTTTTTTTTAATTTACCAATTAATAACCAAAATAAATGTTCTAAAAACATAGAGTCTTTTTTTCAAGAAAAATTTAATTAATTCCAAAAATTCCAGCTAAAAATTGAAAAATGTTTTTTGCTTAAAAATTGTTTTATTTTGTATGTAGACAAAAAAAAATTACCTTTTCATCTGTTGTTCTGTACAGACTGATTGCCGAGTTTTGCAAGCTCTCAATTTCCTCGATAAAATTCATGGGCTTTTTGTTCGACTTGGATATTTTGCTCAAAATTCTGAGCGCTTCAGTTTTTCTCTTTTGCAATATGAGCCATCTGGGCGACTCGGGCACAATCCAAAAATAGGTCGGTATCAAACAAGTCACACAAGCAATGAACACACTCAACATTTGAAAATTGCGCAAGAAATAGGCCACACTAGCCAGAACAATGCTTATCAATACAAAACTAATTGCTACAAAATTAGAAGCTAATATTCTGCGATTTGGACCGGTCAATTCAATTACTTAAAAAATAAAAAATATTCTAAATTTAAAAAAAAAAATTGTCTTTTTACCTAGTGTGATGGCTATAGAATAGACATTAGAGGTGAACGCATAGAGTAGCTTCAAAATTGCGAACAAACTTCGCTTTATTGCCAAGTCAAATGTGTTGGTGTTCAGCAAAATGGCAGACAGTACGGCAAATATTGCATTTAAGCTAAGCAAAATGTAGGCTATTTTTTTCCTGCCGAATCTGATAACGAAAAATTATTGATCTAGTTTTATGATACTTTACTTCTAAATCCTTTTATTTGTAGAACAAAAGAAAAAACAAAAAAAAATTATTCTTAAATAATTGATTTTTATTCGATTCGATTTAAGATTATGTGATAAATAAAATTGCTAGCCTTTTAGTAAAAATTAGAAATTACCTATCAGATAAAATTCCACTTAAAACTACACCACAAGTTCCAATAAAGTGCATGTTCAAATACAGACCTTTGTAGTGATAGTTTGAACAAACCAAATTCCACTTAAATTAAAGTTTTAACAATTTACTCTAATTTAAGTGAACAAAAATACTTCTGTGACCAATGTTGAGTCATATTGTTCGGTCGAGTAGACCCATTCAGTGCAAGCAGCATATTCGTCTGTTGTATTTGGATTTACTTTTAAATTGCATTTGTTGAATATTCGGTCTCTTGTTCTGGGCATGTATTTAACAAAAGATTCATAGTGGCTTTGATTTTGAATGCTGTATGTGTCATGTTGAAGAGTTGGTATTTTGCATCTGAATATTAAATATAAATGATTTATTTGGAGCAAATTGATTAAATAATTGAGCTTTACCGGTAATCTGGAGTGGCGCCTATGAACACAAATCCATATCCAGTCAAAGCTGGCACTGCAGCCAGTGTGCCAACCAAGGCGAAGAGAAATATCTGGTACGGACCAATCTCGCCAATGTCCTCGTATATATTTTCATGTCTCAATGATTTCATCTCTAAAAAAAACAAATGCTTCTAAGACAAAATTTTGGCTAACACTTTGGCTTTTAGAAATTCTGCTTTTAGAAAATAGATAAAAATAAATTTTAAAAATATTTAATCAAATTATTATTGAATGATTTCACGGTTCGTTAAATGTTAGCAATTTATGGTCATCTTTTCATACTTAATTAAAGTTAAATCACTTCATTAGAATTGAAGGAAAGTATAAGCGCTCAATGACGTCATAAATCATCATTAAACAACTCACAAAACTAGCATTGATATTTAAAATTATAAAAATCGGAAACAATTTTTTTTCTTGTTGAATGAATTATGAAAGTTAGACTTAATTTAAATGAGATATGCCATTAAATATTCTATTTAGATTATATGTAAAAAATGTTACATTAAATTAAAATTGATTTAAATTTTTAAAATTTTAAAATAAAGATATCAATATTTAAATGTTTTATTCTGTATTTAAAAAGAAATTCCTAAGATTTTCTCAACCCTTGCAAAGATTGAACTTGCGACCCTCTGCTTGGATGACTAACACGTAAACCTCCGGGCTGTATAGGCTGTTTTCATTAAAAAATGAGGGATTGATTTTGAATAGATAAAAAATTACGACTTAGATGATCAACTTGCTGCAGTAACTTCTGTCTCAGATGGGAACCTTCGCTCAAAAATATTTCTTATTTCATTTACTTAATATGAATAGATAACTATTAATTTATTTGTATATGTAACAAGATCTCTATACATCTAACTATTATAAATGTCTTCCTGATTGCCGTAGCTTATTATTGATTATCAGACTGGTAAATGCAAATCAATAAGTTCTATTTCAAAACCACATTTGTTAATTATTAAACTTATTAAAAAAATTAATTTAAAAAAAATTTTATTTATAGAACTCCACAAGCCTGGATAAAATTCAGTTGTTATGTTAAAAGCTAAATAATATTGAAAATGCAAGGCTTAAGCTTTTGCTTGTATAAAAAAAACACATACTAAATTGAAAACTCTTTATTTTAAATAGCTTTGATTTTTTTATCAGAACATAGATGGCTTAATTAAGTTTATTTTTAATTTTAAAATGTCAAATAAAACAATATAACGCTTCTTTTTTTTAAATTTATTACAAAATAAAAGAAAAAAATTTTTTTTCTTTTGTTTCAAAGTGAATTTAAACAGTTTTAATGAATTAAATTATGACTAGTTTAGAAAACTATGAATAAAAAGACAAGAATTATGGTGCCAGTCTGACATTCTTACCTTAATCATTTATTTATTATAATAAATAAATAAAACTGTCTTAGTTTCAATTTTAATTTAATTGAAGCAAAATATCCGCTTTGGACTGAACGTTGAAAAAAAAAATAAAAAGCTTTTAATTTACAATTGAGAATTATTAAAATAGTTAAAAATGGTGTTTACCTAATAACTTGATAAAGGTTAATTCAGCTCGAAAATTTGATTAGCTTGGCAAAAATTGTCGTATGTTTTTCTTAAAAAATTTTTTTTAAATATCATACATTAATTAGACACACAAAATGGAAGCCATTGAATTTTTTATTCAATAGGCAACAAGGTTCTAAATTAAAAAATAAGCCTAAGCTTTAGAATAATTTAAAATTCGAAAAATGATTTTTTATAGACAAAGTAGGAATCCTAGATGTGAAAACAAAAGAAGTTGATTTTTTTTTTAACTATTACATAATAAATGTTGAATATTATTAATGTAGTATCGTTTAACAATGGTCAACAATAAAAAAAGGAAAGTGCTTATTAAAATAGAAATACTCACCTTTATATTGTGATTTCCTTGCGAACAATATGCACAGATATTTATCTGTAATTTTAAATAATTTATAATGTTGATAAATGAAACTTAATAAGCGTTTTTTGAAGAGATCGCTGATAAAAATTTTAGGCCGGTTTATTTTTGAGTCTTTTAAGCCAAATAACGAGACTAAATCGAGAAGACTTATTTTTCAAAAGCTATTAATTTTATTATTGAATCGTTAGAAAATATTCTTGTCTGTATCACGAAAAAATTTTGCTTGTTCGTCAAAAAAATTTCTTAATTTTTTTTTATGATCACTTGTGAGGTAAGTGAATGATAAAACTTTGATCACTATTTAAATTCGAGCTTATATTCTAGTACATATGATAGATAGAGTAAACTCTATTTAGATATTTTATAGTCAGACTAAATAATCCAATTCGACGCATATTTAAAATTGCGAATGATTATTTAAGAGTGTAATTTTAGAGTTTCGACTGATCACGATTGAAATAAATGTTCGTAAAAAATATGAAACAAAAATTAAAATTTTCTTTCAAGAAGGAGCAAAATTTTAACAAAATCTGACACTCTTTTCAAACTTATTTTCAAGTTATTTTATCTTTTAAATATTAAGTAATAAATATTTTAATTGCTTTTTAATTTTATGCATCAAGGATGCGTATAGTTTTGGTTTTTCATGCTTGAGAAAAAATGCTTTCAAGCAAAGACGACTTTGGCTTGGAATTTGGTTGTGGACTTAGTCGGTCTTTAATTTGAAAGAAAAAAATTAAAATTTTATTTTAATTGAAAAAACGTCATGTGAAAATTTGTTTAAGCTTTAAATTTATGTTAGTTGATTTGTGTTATAAAAGGAGTATGTTATTTCTTTTATTGGACACGCCTTTAAATTAGAAATTTCAATCAATTAAGCTTTGTACTTATTGATTGGCTTTAAATTGCCGGTCTTAAGAGGAGACGTATATTTTCAACCGTTTACGGTAAAAAATAGCCATCACAAGCTTGGATTTATTTTGGTTAAAAACCGTTGTTAAGACCAGGTCTTGTAATTTCAAATAAATTATGTTCAATTATTTAATAATTTTTCTGTTTGTCTGTCAAAAAAAAATAAGTTTGCATTTTTTATATTCAAATGTTATGTGATAACAAAAATTTTAATCAAATTAAAAATTAAAGTAAATCCAGGTTAGTCTCATTATGCAGTCTAGTACATTGGATGCTAGATTAGCTTATGATGCTATGCTAGAAATTAATAATTAATTATTTTTCAAATTTTTATTGTATAATATTAAAAGCCAAAAAATTTGCCAGCACCCTCTTTTTAGAAATTAAAAGTCAAAATTAGATCATTTAAAAGTATAATTTTTTTTAGATTTAAGAAAAACAGTTGATTATTTTTAAGAAATAAAATACACATTTTTCAACTTATTTTTTGTGAAAAAAAAAACGCATTTTCTTATTTAATAGCGTGGCGCCTAAAAACTGCATGCATCAAACTTTAAAATCGTTTAATATTACTTAACCAGAATTATAATGAAGTTGTATTTTTTAAACAAGTCTGGGAATAAAATATGAGAAATTTATGAATAAAAATATTCTTTAGAAAGTTAATGATTAGAGGCAATAAAAATAAACTCGAAGTTATTTTTTTTAGGTATTTTAAAAAGCTATTTTTAATTCTAGTAAATTTTAGAACAGTTTCAATTATTTAATTTTTGAAAATTAGCTTTTTTTTCTTATAAAAAATTAATTGCCTTGTTAATTTTTTGAATGTATTTTTTTTTATTTTTCAAAAATAAATTTGACAATGAAAAAAATATTTTAATATTAATGAGTGTTTAATAAACTGGATAAGTTCATTTCTACTGGACGATCACAATAAGTCGTGCTTGGCGAAGAAAAGTCAGAATGGGCTGAAGTCACAAGTGGAGTTCCTCAAGGTTCTGTCCTTGGCCCCTTTTTATTCATTAGATACATAAATGATTTACTTGAGAGTGTCCATAACAGCTCTAAAGCGTACGATGATGACAACAAGATTATAACCACTATAGTAGATTCTTTTTCGAATTACAAGTTACAACTCGACATTGATAATATATGTAAGTGGTCACGACACTGGTCTGCTCAGCTTAATGTCGAGAAATGTAAAGTTGTCCATTTTGGTCGGTTAGTTCCTACTAAGTTAGTTCCAAATTTATAACATTGTTCTCTTAAATTTCATTTAAACTTAAAGGATTATTTATAGAAAATAATAATCGATACACCTCAATCCTTTTTGTTAATTTTCTTATATTGATCTCTAAAATAAAATATCTATAAACTTCAAATGTTACAAAAAATATTAACTAAATTTTATTTAAACACCATTTGAACTCTTGGTAAATTTTTTTGATGAAATCTTCTTTAGAATAAACCTTCATGCTTGATTTAAAACATTTTTGAATTTTATAAAATATCATATAATTTTGTCTATTGTAAACCAGTCTTAATTCAGTAAAAAAATTTAAAATAATTATTTTTTTTTAAATTATTTTAAAACATGAAAATTAACAAAATTATTCTGCTTGTCCTAAAAGGACAGTAATTTTAAAAAGAATTTAAATAAAAATTTTTAAATTCAAAATATTGAGGTGTAGATCGACACTAATTCTGTCGACCTTATTCAAATTATTTCAAATATGATCAATTTTATTAGAATGACACTAAAACATCACATAAATAATAAATGTTACTTTTAATGCCTTTAAATTTTTTTCGAACATCTAACTTAGTATGGTAAATAAATAGCATTTGAATTTACTCTTGACTAATTAAATTTATTTTAAAATTTGAATTTATATTTAAACAATTTTAAAAATTGAATTTAAATTATAGCAAATTTTTTATTTAAATTTTAATTTTAAATAAATTTCTAGTTAAAGTTTTAAATCAGAGTTGGTCAAAAGTCGAAGTCATGAAGTCAAAGTCAAGTCTGGACTTTGACTTTAATATTTATTTTTTCCTGAATAAAAAATTCAAGACTTAAAATTTTTTTATATATTTTAATTCTATTTTAAAAGTTAGTAAAATTTTTGAATTGATTATTTTCTAATTTTTGAAACAAGTCAAAGTACTGTATTGCACTTGACTTGTGTCAAAAATTTAAAAAAAAAAATTTAAAAATTAATTTTTAAATATAACTATTTCAATAAAGTGTCACTATTAAAAACTTTTTATAAAAACATGTTCAAATAAAAAATTAATTTAAAAAAAAAGTAAGCCATTTAATATTTAATTTTACTTCCTTAAGGAAATAAAATTTAAATAAAATTTAATTAAACACTAAATAAAATTTTATTTATGTAATGAGAGACAGAAAAAAGAACATAAAAAGAATAGAATTTAGTAGTAGTAGTAGTAGTAAATGCTGTGGGGTTTTTATCCCGAGTAGTAGCGACAGTAGACGCTCTACTTTAACAGCCTTAGACCATTTTTTAGCAATTTTAAGTATATAAATAGTTTTATGTTAATTACAATATAAATATAGAATAGCAAAATTGCTCCTTAAAATAGTTTGTCTAAAAATAGAATTTGTTTTAAATAAATAAATAATAATTCACAGAAAATGTAAAAGTTTATCAATTCGGTTTTTGAACAAGTTCGTGTTGGTGATGCTTCTGGTACCCGAATCAAGTGAGTTCCAATAACCAGCTGTTCGATTGGTAAAAAAGTGATGCCGAACACCACAGTTTCTTACAAGCTGACGTTCGATTGCCAACTGACCTCGTCTTGTGTTACCAGCTGGGCTGTCTAAGGCATTGGATGCTAGTAACTGGTTGCCATATATCAGTTCAACTTGATCGTGATGGTGATGAATCTTATGTAACTGGATTAGGTCGCCACGTCTCCGTCTTTCTTCGAGTGTCGTCCACCCAAGAGCTTCTCTTCTTTCTACATACCTCTTTGACTTTAGCTCAGGGACCAGTTTTGAGAATTTCCTCTGTACACGTTCAAGAATATCGATATCTCCTCGTCGATACGGATTCCAAGCGCTGACTGCAAATTCTAGATGAAAGACTTAAATAACCGATTAACAAGATGTTTTGAGAAGTAGGTAAATGTATTTTTAATTCTGCTTGCTACCATCGTTGCCCTTGCGGCTGCTTTTTTAGATTGCTCCCCTGACTTGAGGTCACTGGTGATAATGATTCCCAAATCTCTCTCTTTGGTTGATTTAGCAAGTGATTTGCCTTCCATTTTATAATCATGGTGATGGTTGTTTGCTCCAAAATGCATAACGACACACTTGTATAAGTTAAAGTCCATTTTCCAAAATTTTGACCACTCAATTAAATTTAAAACAAATGTTGAAACCCTTTGATACCACATTTAGAAAAACCGTAACTGATGGTTTGAATCACGAATCCAATCAAACAAGTCACGAGAAAAAAAAACCGCATTCAAATATTTGATTTCCAAAAAGAATATAATTCAAAAAAAAATATATAAAATTGCACAATTTAGATAAAGAATTATACTATTATAATTTGGATCCAGCAAATTATATTGAACCTATTGAATTTTGAAAAAGCAATCATCAAAATTATCCTATTCTTTTTCAAATCTTTAAAAATATATTTGCTATTCCGGCAACAACTGTTCCTTCAGAACAACTGTTTTCAGCAGCTGGAAACACTATCAGAGAACGGAGAAACAGACTCAAACCTGATAATGTAGACAAAATTTTAGATGTTTCTAAAAATTGAAATTAGTAAAATTTTCTTAATAATTTTAATCAAAACAAATTTTTTATAAATTTTGTTTCGTTTTTTTTTTAGTTCTTTTAAAATCGAAATAAATATAAATTAAAAAAATTTTTTTTTCAATCTATTTTTTATTATATTTAAATTTTTTTTTTAAATAAAAATATAACTTAAAATATATTTAGACTTTTTTAAGTCAATAATACAATTTAGATTTTTTCAGTTTAAATTTGAATTAAAATTTTATTTTAAATTTAAATCGATATAAATCAAATAATTTGTTCAAATCCTCAATTTGATTTACAACACTAATCTAGCTAAAAACTTTTTTTTTTCACCACACGGTCTTCTAAAATTTGGCCAGCCATTTCACAGTCGGTCTGTCAGTTGACCGGGTCTTGGCCAGCCAGTCACGGTCATTGGCCGGTTAATCAAGTGGCCGTGCTTTGGCTGCTTGCACGACCGGCCCCAACTATTATTTAACAACTGTAGTAGTCCGTCTTATTTAAGTCTGTTCCCTAACCAGATGTATTCGGAATCTAATTTCTTAACAAATACAATAATATTTATAATTAAATAATAACTAAAGAAAACAAATAAAAATTTATATTAAAAAATAATTCTTTATTAAAAATAAACTTTAAAAAGCAAAAAAATTTTGATTTTTTTTTCAGCTTTCAATAAACTCTTCAATTGTGTCGGCTAGCTTGGTAAATTTTGTTTCTGGAATAAACAAAATAAAAGAAATGGCCGACAAAAGTGAAAAAGAACCGTAAACAACAAACGGTATGGGAAACCAAAATATTTCGCCCTTAAAGAAAAGAAAAAAATTTAAATTTTCATTAGCATGAAAAATAGACTTACTAGATATTGAATATTCGGTGCTATGATTGCTCCCAAACGAGCAAATGATTGACACACTGAGATCACTGAATTTCTTATAACAGTCGGATGGCTTTCTCCAGTAATGATATAAATTGTGTTATAAGTGAACGAGATGGAAAATTTTCCAATTAAAGCACATGCTGTTACCAACCATCCAAGATCAGCTGGTATGAACATGACCGAAAGGAGAGAGATGCCTGTCAAAGCCATGTTAATTGCATACGGAGCTTTTCGGCCGAATCGCTCCAATGTAACATGCGTCACTAGTATCGCAGCTAGCTCAACTATCACTGACAAGCCAAAATTTAAATATGGATCACCTACTAGCTCCGAGGTATTAAAACTAATTCCATAATAAACTAATGTATTGGTAAGCCAGTTGACAAGTATTGCCAATGAGCGTACAAGCAATTTTTTTGATTTAAAAAAAAGTTTAACTGTTCCCAAAAATGAAAGCTTTTTATTTAGAATAAAATGTGTTGAGAAAAAATATTTACAAAATTTACATGCTTTTCAACGATTTGATCAGATTGCTTCAAATTTTCATTTAAATCAATGCAGTCTACTTGGGTCCGGCTTCGGCTTGTTCTGCATTCTTGCTTTAACTCATCAAGCTCATTCAATTCTTCCAATTGACGTTTGTTTGACTTGGCTATTTTGTTGAATACCATATAAGCTTGTTGGAATTTTTTTTGTGTCATTAGCCATCTAGGCGACTCTGGAACTATCCTTTAATTTAAATTAAAAAAAATTTTTTTTTTTATTCTTAAATTTAAACTTTTTTTTTGTTTTACCAAAAATAAAAAACAAATGTGCACATAAAAAGTGTACAGCATGTGTAAAAAATGCGGAAATTTCTAAGAAAATAAGCAAAAATTAAAACAATAAACTCGCCACCTATGAACAAATAGTAAATTGTGTTGACTGCTGTAACTCTCCTAGCTGTGCCAACAATTTCCATAGCTAAATAGAAAATATTTTAATTTTTTTGAATAAAATTTTTAATTTTTTTTCAACCTAAGACAGCGGCCAAAGCATAAACATTTGATGCAATGCCAGTTAGCAATCTCAGAGCTGCGAACAAGCTCTGCTGAAGTTCGGCATCCATGTCTATGCTGATCAAAACACAGAGCAATATATTCAGAACTGCATTGGCTATGATAAAACCATATGTGGCTTTCTTGCGACCAATTCTTATCTAATATTTTAGAATTGTTTTTTCAGACTAGAAAAGAAAAAATCTACTTGTCTGATAGAACACCACTTAAAATCACACCATATGTTCCAACAAAATATAAAGTAGAAAATATATTTTTTTTTGATAAATTTTGACACACCAAATTCCACTTAATTTTCAAAAAAAAAGAAATTAAATTTTATTTATTGAAAAAAAATAATTTTAGCACTTCAGTTATTAAGGTGCTTTGAAAATATTGCTTGGAATAAACCCATTGACTGCATTGGCCAAGGGTGAAATTGGTCTTGTTTTGAAAATACTTGACATTACATTTGTCGTAAATTCCCTTGAAAGACTTGTCCGCTAAAAGCGGAATATACATATCGACCAGGCTTTGATGGTAGTCGCTGTGAATTTCATATGTGTCGTTCTCATAGCCTGGTATTTTGCATCTAAAATTTGGAGTGGCTCCGTAAAAAGAGTAGCTGTAGCCAACAATGCCTGGAATGACGGCTACTATGCCCACTAGGACAAAAACAGAAAGTTGGTACGGACCGAAATCACCTACTTCGCTGAACAAATTCTCGGTTCTTTCATGTATAGATTTTGGCATCATTCAAAAAAACAAAAATTGTGTATTTAAATAACGCAGATTACTAGTCAAAATTTTTTTAACAAACAAGCTAATAGAATTTTTTTGTTGTGTCTAAGGTTTCCAGATCGGTTAGAACAAAATGCTTATTTCAACAAACTAAAAACTTGAATTAAATTAAAATTTGATCAAATTCTTAGGGTTTTTTGTATCTTGTTTGTCATTAACGTTATCTTATCTAGACTTAATTTTAATTAAATTAAAAAAAATAAAACAGAATAACATTTTTCATTAAAAAAAAATTATTATTTTTTTTTATTTTCGAATTAATTATTAAAATTTTTAATAAATAAAAAAATTTTTAAGTGTTCTTTTATTTTTATTTATTTAAATAAAAAGCATTTTTTTCTGACTGATTTGATATAAATTTTAATTTTCTTCTAAAAATTTACCCCAAGTTTTTAGAAAGTTTTTTTCTAAATAATTAGAAATTATTATTTTTAAATTAAGTATTATTTTAAGGGGAAAATGATTTAGCCCGTGAAAAATTCTTTTTCTACCATTTTTTTGACCAAGAAACGTGAATGCTTTAGAGGCTAAAAAAAATTTAAATATGTAAAAAAGAGATCAAAAAATTATATTTTTATTTGTTTTTTAGCTTTTCATTGATTTTTTTTAAAAAGAAAATTTTAAACGAATATTGATTAATTAGTAAAAAACAGATTATTTGATATAAAATTGATATTTGAAGATTTTATTTATTTATTTGTTTTCTGCACGGAGCTCCTTTAGATAAAAAAATTATAAAAGTAAAATAAGTTAAAAATAAAAAAATATTAAAAATAGATATATAATGTAAAAGAGACAGTAACAGGATACATATGTTTAAATATTTGATGGCTCAGAAAAAAAAAGGTTGCGATTACACAATAGGGTACCCGCTTTATATTCTTCAACGAGTTTGACAACTAATGGAACAGAGTTACCTTGACCAGCCTTATGATACTTCTTACTAAAATCAAAAAATTGATTCGAGACTGCTATTATTCAAAGTTTATTTTAGGTCGAAAAATTTTTCGATTGAGTTTCAACCGAGAAAATCAAGGAAAGACATGCAAAAAAATTTGTTTATTTTTTAAAATTTTATAAGTATTTTGCAAGCGTTTAATTTTAATTTTTCAAATTTATTTTTCAAGTTTACAACAAAATTTGCTAAATTGTTTGGAAAAAAAATTTAGAAGAAATGAAAGTCTCTTTTTTTAATGAGCTAAACTTGCATTTGTATCAAATTAGCATGTTTTTTCTAAAAAAAATTTTATTATTGCATCATTTTAAATCTCTCCAGCCTTTTTCTTACTTTGAAATAGAACAATACTTATAGAATAGATTTTTTGATCAAGTCATAGATTTTGTAATAAGCTTTAAGTATACTTTAAAAACTAACCATAAAAACGAATGAAAAATTAAGAAAAAAAATTATAAATTTTTTCAAAATGCCAAAAATAGTGAAATGGAAATTGATTCAAACTTTTGAAAATCAAAATGTATATAACGATTACTTAAAATCTTTGAAAAGTACCAGAATGGTGAGCAGACAAATACTTGGATGCAGTATATGCTGTAAAATGGTTAGGATATACAGAAATTATGCATTAAAATAATGCAACGAATGTTATTTTCAAATAAAAATTGAAAATTGCCAAAGAACAAAGTTTTTCAAGTGTACCAATTCAATGATCAAAATCGAAAACCAATTGAAAGCTAAGATAAAAACGATGAAAATGATAACAGAGGTGTTGGATTAAATTACAAAGCTCTCTCTCTTGGGTCTGGTTAAGACAATGAAAGATTTTTGACTAGAGGGTCTTGAAGTTTGATAGTTTTTGAAAACAGTGGTTTAGGTTTTTGAAATTTTTGAGATGAGTTTTCATTCAAAAGTTACTATATCTATATATATTTTTAAAGAGAGTAAAATTCTCTATTAAAATGATATATTTTTCAAGGATTTTAAGTGTAATTAAGTTGCACTTTAAACCAAAAAAACACATTTTTTTGTGCTTTTTTCAAGTTTTTTTGATTCTCGTCGGAGGATTAACCCAAGACCCTAACTTTTTTATTTAAATTATAAAACTAAACAAAACAAAAAAATGTGCTTTTTTGGTTTAAAGTGCAACTTAATTACACTTAAAATCCTTGAAAAATATATCATTTTAATAGAGAATTTTACTCTCTTTAAAAATATATATAGATATAGTAACTTTTGAGATCCAAAATTTGGCCAATATAAAAAAAAAAAATTGTGATCAAATCCGTATAATTTTTTTTATCTATATCTAATGAACATTGAAATTATTTATGTGATCAACGATTTGGTGATCAGTAATTTTCACATGGTCCGCATGATACCACTGATCACAAAATATGTGAACATCTGATCACATTTTACGAATGACCCCAATCAAACATTTAAAAATATGTATCCTGTAACTCTCATTTTCATTATACCTAATTTTAATTTTTTTCGATTTTAACCTCAAGGAGCTTTAGCTCGGAACAGAAAACAATTTAATAAAAAAAAGATTGATAATTTTTTTGATTGAATGTTAGATGGTCTACCTATTAGTCTTTTTGCTTGAACCTGATGCTCTTCAGTCGGAATTTCAACAAATCTAATCTAATCTTGTTTTGGTAAAAATTAAAAAAAAATTGAATCTTTTTTACCTAAAACAAAAACTTAATTTTCTTTTTTTTAAGGTAAACCAAATCAATAATCAATCTAAATCTTGTTAATGTTTTATTTTTTGTCTTTTATTTACATCAAAAAAAATATTTTATTTTTGTAAAATTTTTATTTATCAGTAAATGGAGAATTTTTTTTCTTTTTGTTCTATTCTATTTTTTTCTATTCTAGAAATTTTAAAAATTTAACTTTTATTAATAATGAATTTAATAAATGAAGTGTTTGCATGGGGTATCGGTATTAGTCTGCTGATTAACCTTGAAATTTATTGACCAACAATCATTTTTTTGGATTGAGAAAATTTATTTAAAAAAAAAAATCAAATTCAACAAAAAATATTATGTTTTGAAAGTGTTTTTTTTTCTTTTTATAATTGAAAAAAAAAATAAAATAAAAATATACCAAAATAAACATTTTTAAAGATAAAAATAAAAAACTTCAAAAACGGATTCAAATATTTAATCTTCATCATCCATGTGCTGGATTTGTGCATAGTCCTTATTTTCTCTCTTTTTCAGCATAGACTTGGTCCTCGACTTAAATTGTTCCTTGTTTATCTGGGCTTTTTGTTTGCTTGTAAACATAGAAAGCGCAGCTTTTCTATTCTGCTCATTACCTTGAACAGGAGGTCCCAAATCGAACAAATCTCTCAAGTAATCATTTTCAGCCAAGTGGGCGTTCATTCCTGTCCCGAGCAAATCTCTAAACGTCTCGTACTCCTTCCGCTTGACCCAATTGTCCAACAGAAGGCTCTCTATGCCGAATTTAATGTTTTGCGTCTCGAACTCTCCATCCTCGAGCGTCTTCAAAATGTCTCTGAACGAGGACCGCTGCTGTTTCTTTTCTTTTTTGCTCTTGAACTTGGACGACTCGGTGACCAGCGCTCTCAGCGTTTCGAGCAGACTTTCATTTTCAAAACAGGCCAAATTCGAGTGCGAGTCGAGCTGTGCCAGTTCGTACAAAAAAGAAATTGTCTCGCCGGCCACTATTCTCAAATCGCCATCGGGACTTCTGAGCAAATCTTGAAAATTGGGCACGTACTTTTGAGATAGCTTATTTACAAAGTGAAGTGGCATTGTGCACAACAAGAAACACCATGAGGACAGCGCTGCTGCGTGTAGTTCGTACACTTTTGGAGTGAACACTCTCAGAGTGCCGTCGCCTTTGGCAAACGAGTTTGAGAAAATGCCGGCAAACTTGTCCAGAATTGAAATAGTGTCTGTCGAACTCTCGTTTAGCAAAAAGACCGCCATGGCCAAGCACTTCACACATTCGGCTCGCACTTCTGCGTCAACTTTTTCGTCATCGATGAGCTCGATTAGAATTTGTCTGGAATCAGCAAAAATTGCACTTGTGTCTGTGGCTGATGAACCCATCTGAACCAAGCTCAATGACAAAACATTGGCTGCCAAAATTTGTTCATTTGATTTTCCTTTTTTTAAGCTTTTTAATAAAGATTCACTAAGGGTGAATCGTCTTTTAAACAAAAATAAATTTTAAATTTAAATTTTTTTTTTTTCTGATGCTAATTTACTTGTTCACAATTGAATCAAATATAAATTTATGAGCGAATAATTTTTTTAAAATTTTCAAAGAGTCTTCTCTTTCTTTGTATCTATTAAAGAATAAAATAATTTCTAATTTATTTTTATTTTTTAATTTTATTTAAACCCTTTTTCCAGTAGACCATCAAGACACGAATCAATTTGTGTTTGAACATTGTCAATTTTTTCAATGAATTCATCAACAGCTTTTTTTCCTTCCTCACCTAGAATTGAACAAAAAAATTTTCTTTTTTTTTTTTAAATAAATTGAATTTTTACCCTCTAGATCTTGGTAGCTCATGTTGGTCGAGGCGTTGCTGATAGTGGACGCATTTTCATCTGCATTGAATTCCGAGCTATCATCGCCCGACTGAATCGATTTGGCATTAGCAGATCTATCTGAAAATTTAGAATTAAAATAAAAAACAATTTTAATTGTGATTGAGAATACTTTTTTTTCTGTTTTTGGGCATGGTCAGCAGACTATTGTTATTTTTCAATTAAGTTTTTTGCTCAGGTTTAAAAAGTCAAAAATTATATTTTATTTATAAAATGCGTATTTCACAATGTTTAAGCAAATTTAAATTTAGCAAGAGTTCGAAAGCAGTCTTGGAAAATTATATTTTTTAAAAATAATAATTGGGAAAATTTCTCAGCATATACTAATAGGTTTAAATTTAAAGATAATTTTGCTATTTATTAGAATTACAATTTTATTTAAGAATTTATTTTCAAAATCAGAACAAGCTTCCAAAATTTTAATTTAACCTCGTATTTCAAAAAAGTTACATTGCTGTTTTAATAGTTGGGTTGCAAAACAACCTGTTTTTAAATTAAAATTCGAACTTAACTTAAATTTGAAAAGCAATTTGAACTTAAGTGAAAATCAACTAAAAAATTAAAAATATTAAAATTTGAAAAAAATATTAGAAAAATTTTTCATTTTAATATTAATTTAAAATTCAACAAATCTTTGTTCTTATCACTATTGAAAGCCCGACTGATAAATAACAAATATTTCAAATTTAAATTTGAAGAGAAATAAATTAAATTTTTTTTTTTAAAATAATAAAAAAATTTTAGTATTACAACATAGTTTTTAGTTTTTCCCACTATGGTTGTTTGATAAATTATTCAAGTTTAAAATTTTTAAAAGAGAGCTTAAAAAACCCTCGGGCTTTCTTGTGTTAAAGATTACCCAGTCAACAAAATTTTAAAGAAATTTTAATGGATCTTTAGAGATTTTTATAAAGGCTTTTTAGGGTGTTTTTGACTAATTATCTCTAAATAATCTTTAGAGAATTTAAAACAATAGTATAGCGAATACCTCTTTTTTTTCTTAAATATATTATTTAAGCAATTAGTATTTGATTTAAACATTGAGTTCATGACATTGGGAATTTCGGA
>VANL01000938.1:0-20166 GCA_006352455.1 Brachionus sp. 'Tiscar'
TGTTTGTTATAGTTGTGGCATGACTTTGGCTGGTGCAATCAGTTGGTTATTTGGAAAATAATTTTATTTTGTTTTCTTATTTATTCTTTGAAAAAATAAAGTGTTTTGAATTTTAAAAAATCTTTTCATATTTTTTAACTCATTTATTTATTTTTTGTTTAAAACCAAATCTCATATTCAATCATTCATTAATCGTATTTAATTTATTTATAAATTTTTTTTTTAAAGATTTATTTTTTAAAGCTTGATGAAAAAGAACAATTTAAAAGAAAGAAAATTTACATTTGTTTCCTCAATGTCTCGGATCGCAAAAAAATTCACCTTTTTTTTTTTGCTGTTGTTGTAAATTAATTTATTTATTTAATCAAGGTTTAAGCCCCATGAACAAATTGAAAAAAGAAAAAAAGACGAAACTTTTTTTAGAAATTAATTAAAAATTTGGTTATTTTTTTTCTTAAAGTAGCAGTTGTTTCTTATCATAACCAAATTATACTCTTGTTTTTTATTATTAGCTTTAGTACTTTATCTTTAAAATCAAAAGGAAAATAAATATTTTTTAATGCATTTGTTGGTAGACTAAAAAAATTTGATTTATTTTTTAAATTAAATCAAATTTAAAGTTCGGACTTGGACTTTTTTTTGGGACTTTTAAACAATTCTGGTTTATATTTTCCTTGTTTAAATGGCTCTTCTAACACTTGCACAAAAAATTTTATCAATACCTGCTTCATTGGGATCAGTTGAAAGAATTTTTTCTAAATATGGCTACATTAAGTAGCCACATAGGTCAAGATTGACAGTCAACATAATTGAAGAAGAAACTAATTAATTGGTATCATATATGAATTTATTAAAGGAATTGAGAATAAAATACATTTATTTATTAAATTTCCTTATTTGTTTCCATACAATGTAATATACAATTGGATTATTATTTAATTTCTTTCGATTCTTTAGCCTTCGTCATCACAAATCCTATAGTACTATACTATAACCACCATATTTTTTTTTCTTCTATTGTGTTAAATATTTATTTAGCTGTGTTTTTTTGGGAACCTTAACATTTTTTTTCTCAAGAATATTTATAATAGTATTTTCTTTTACGATTCCGTCAGATAACAGCTCATTTAGAATTACTTTGGCATTTTCGTCAACACCTCGTTTTACTGGAGAATTATTGTGGTCATGTTCAGCTTCATTTTTAACTACCTTCACCTTCTGATAATGGCAATGATAAAGAAGACACATCTTTGCACTACATTGTTTACCACGTTTTTTTGTCCGATTGCATCGATAAGGTACTTTTGAGCCATCATCTGTATCATATTTTGTGCATTTTGACAATTCCTTTCCAGTGCTTTTTTCTGCGTCATCGGCGCTGTCAAATGTTTGAATTATTTCCCAAATTGGTATTTTTCTTGTCTTCTTTTGAGATTCATGGACTGTTTTCTCAAAAGTTGTCGGTTTCCTCCTAACCCCAAAAATATGATAAACTATGTATTAAAATTTATTGGATTTAAAAAAATTTGACCTGACTTTGAAGACATTTTTTTTCAGGTACCGTACACCCTTAAACCCAAGAATAAAAAATAAACGCAGCATTAATACTTTAATTTAAAAATTAAGTGCCGCACAAAAAGTCGAATTTTAAAAAAAGCTTAAAACTAAGTTTTGGGTTTAAAACTAAGTTTCTTCTTTGAATGACTATAACTTTTCTTTGAAAAAAAATTTTTCTATTAAATAAAAAAGAACGTCTTTGTTAATAAAAATGACCAATAAAAAAGATTTTTTTTTATTTCATTTAAACGACTAATCTTCGCTACTTAAAAGAAAATGCCGATCCTCAAAAAAAATTAATTTCTTGATAATTGGTAAAAATTTGAACAAAGAACACTGTAATATGTATTTTTTGATGTTGATTACGAATTTCTTATTGAAAAATTCAAAAACTTAACCGATTTTCTGTTATTTCAAAATAAAATAAGTTTAAGTAAAAAATGGGATTGGGGTTGGACCGTTAATTTCATTTAGTGCAATAAAAAGTGTGAATTTTCTATTTGATTGATATTTAAAAAAAAAACTTTTTAAAAATGCAGAGAAGGTTTCGGATCAAGATATATCGAATATCCAACTCCATTGTGTAATTGCTACCTAGTAATTTCTTCTTTTTTTCCTGACTTATAATATATAAAAAAAAAAAAAAAAAGAAAAAAAATAAAGATTTTTACCTAACTCACTACATATCAAAAAAAATAAAAAATAAATAAAAGCTGTAACACATGTAACAATCTATTCCAAATCATGTCTTCTGAAATTTCATTTATTTAGCTTATTTTACTTTTTTAATTTTTATCTCATTTTATTAACTTTAATTTTATTTTGATTTTTTTTTTAATCTGAAGGAGCTTAAGCTCGGTACAGAAAACAAATAAATAAAATAAAAAAAATGCCGAGAAGTAACTTCCAAAAAACCCAAAATGCTTATAGCGAAGAAACTTTACAAATAGCCATTGCCGAAATTGAAGCTAACAAAATTAAACAAACATCAAGCTTCTGTGCGCTTTAACATTCATTATTCAACACTTAACGACCGGATCAATGAAAAGTATAAAAGACCTGCAAATGGTAAAGACAATTATCAGTGATGAAGAAGTAGGGCATTATGATTTGTAAATAATAGCAAACTTAAGCTTGACACTGCCTTAAAAATTTACTTTGTCACTGACGAAAAAAACAACTGCTACCAAGTAAAACTACTCCCAAAAGCAACATGTACATGCTTAGAGAAGAATTCTTGTTGTCACATATTGGCTGTACAATCAATAAATGGAATTGAACCAGAATATAAAATACCCAATCTCACAGATTTAACAAAGGCCAAAAATTCTGGAGTTACTAGTAGAAAAAAAAAGGCCATTTGGTAAATTCAGTGGAGCCTAAAACTAGTACAAGTTCAGCAATTGATAGTAGCTGTGAATTACTGTTAAAAGAAATATTAATAGAAAACTTTCATGGTGATAATGCTGGTATTCTTGCTGATACTGTATTAATAAAGAAAAATATGGTGGTTAATGATTTTTAGTGTGCTTAGGGACAAATTTTTTATTGTAGATTTTGGGAAGTTAGAGACTTTTTTCAATAAAACAACATGGAAAACTATTAAAACTCTAATTGAGGAGAAAAATAAGCATTGTATTTGTCCTATTTGCTCGATTATTTGCTACAAACATTCTATCGAGTGTGAAAATTGCAAATTTTGGTATCACTTTGGTATTAATAATTACACTTTATTAAATTATTTATTATAATCGACTAAGTTAAACATGTTTGACTTTTATTATTAACATTTTATCATATAAGATAGTAATATTAATAAAAAATGTATTAATAAATTTAATTTTTTTTATTCCGCAAGACAAATTCCGCTGGAATTTAAAAATCTACGGAATTTCCGCTTTTTAGTAGGTAATTTAACGGAATTTTTTAGAAAAATTTTAGCAGAATTTGGCCTTTTTGTATTTTAATTGCTTGAATTTATGTAATTCACGGATATACCCCAATGTAAGCGTTGAAAGGTTAATGAAAGATCTTATTTTAATAAAAATATTGTTTTAACTATAACTTTTGAACCGTTCTTTTATTTTAAATAAAGTTTTTTTTAAAATTAAAAACAATATTCTCTTTTATTTTTTCATATTTTTTTCGAAAAAAAAAAAAAATCTCACAACTAATTAGCGATCAAATAAAAGAATTGACGGTTTTACCCCGTTTGACTTTAACTAAACATAAAAATATTAATTCAATATAAAATGGAGAAGAACAAAAAAATTTTTTTTTTTTCAATTAATTAAAAATATTTATTTTAATTAAATTGAGCCAATTATAAATAACAATTTATTGATTAATCACTGTCATAAGTAGCGACAGCAGCTGCGGCCGATGGATTGTTAATTATTTCTTCACCCAAACTATGCAATAAATCTTTTCTGTAATCATCAAAATCGCCATCAAGTGCAAAAATATCCTGAGATTCAATTGAGTACAATCGGCAGTCAGTTTCTCTAATTAATCGTTCGTCATGTGACACGATTATGACGCCGCCCTTATAGTCCGAAATGGCGTCGGCCAACGCATCAATGGACTCGATGTCCAAGTTGTTTGTCGGCTCATCCAAAATGATCACATCGGGCGCTTTACAAGTCAAGTCGCACAAAGCCACACGCGCCTTCTGACCGCCGGACAAATCTCCTATTTTTACTTCGTGTGCAAAGCCAGCCAGACCAAGTGTACCCAATCTTTTTCTACACTCTTGATAGTCCAAATTGTAATATTTTCTCAAATGATCAACTGGTGTTAAATTTAAATCAAATTGATCAGCTGAATGCTGGTCATATCTTCCTATTTTGAGAAATCTATTTCTAATCAATTCACCACTAGTTGGTCGAATATCACCCATTAGCAATTTTAATAGAGTTGACTTGCCTACACCATTTGGTCCCACAATGGCCACTCTGCTTTGCATATCAATGGCAAAATCAATGTCTTTGAACAAATAGGCCTGATTTTCGTACTTGAACGAAACATTTTTAAGGCCCAATATTGGCGCACTTAGTTGATTTGGCTCAGGAAATTTAAATTTAACAATATAGTCTTTTGGCCGCTTTAAAAGCTCAGTAGGTCCATCGTTTTCTCTCTGTATGCCTTTGTTTTTCATGTTTTTCTCTTGTTTTCTAGTCAAAAATTCCTTAGCCTTGCTCTCGGCTTGTTTGCTCGACTTGCCCGATGCTTTCATTTCTTTCAAGCGTTTCTCCTGTTTTTCGAATTCTTTCAACTGCTCTTGACGTTTTTGAACCAACATTTTTTTAAATTTAGAATAATTGCCTTTGTAATAGAACAACTTCTCTTGGTCCAAGTGAATTACATCTGTGCACACATTGTCCAAAAAGCTCTGGTCATGCGACACAATTAGAAGAGTTTTCTTCCAGTTTTGTAAATAGTTGTCGAGCCAAATGACCGCATTCAAGTCTAAATGATTTGTCGGCTCGTCGAGCATCAAAAATGTCGGCTCCATGAACAAAGCTCTAGCTAGCGAAATGCGCATTCGCCAACCGCCGCTAAAATTTTTGGTCGCTCTTTCCATCATTTCTTTGTCAAAGCCAAGACCGGCCAAAATGCGGCGCGCTTTGCCTTCCGCAGCATCCGCTTTCATTGCATTCATTTCTTCGTATATTTGATTTAGTCTTTTCACTTCCTCTTTGCTTTGGTTATCGTTGGCCAATATTTTCTTTTCCTCTTCAATAAGTTGTAAACGTTTTTTGTCTGCTTTAAGCACTGATTGAATTGCCGATTCATCATCAGCTTGAACCTCTTGTTCACATAACAACAAATCGATATTGGTGGGAATTTTGAGTGAACGATTAGCTATGTGCTTTAGAAGAGTTGTTTTGCCCATACCATTCGGTCCGACAAGACCATAGTGTCTGCCATATGATATCTTTAAATCAGCATTTGAAAACAAATTCCTTCCCTTGGTCGATATAGAAAATCCTTCAATTTTAATGTCTAGTGAATTTTCTAATAAATTTTCAGATCGTCCTTGATTGCCTTGTGTCAATGTGAAATTCTCAGTTCCGCTTTTTTCCTCTTCATTTTTCAATTCATCATCAAATTCTATTTTTTTCTTCATTTTTTTCAACTCTTTGCGACTAATTTTAACTTTTTTGTCCTCTTTAGCCTCTTCTTGTTCAACCGGTTCCGTTTCTTTGTGAATTTCAACTTGTTTGGTCGCCTCATGTTCATTTTCACTTTCACTTTCGCTTTTATCTTCCATTTCGTCATTGAGACCAGACATCAAAATATTAAATTTTGTTTTAACAACCACAGGCTCTTCATCGCTTTCGTTTTGATCACTAGCTTGATCAATGTTTGGCATTGGCTCATCGTCGTCTGAATCACTTTTTTTAGCTTTGTTTTTTTTTTTATTTTTTTTGGTGTTGGTTTTAACAGGCTCTGGTTTATCGAGCACATCAGCGACTTCTTCTTCCTGATCGCTTTCATTTTTTTTCTTTTTAGATTTTTTTTTCTCTTTTTTCGGCTTTTCATCGTCCAAAGACAATTTACTTGTCACCATGCTGACATGCTCGAGTTCATCGTCAGACTGGTTGTTGCCTTTTTTCGATTTCTTGTCCTTTTTAGTCTTAGAACTTGTGTCTACTATTTGTTCCTCGTCTAAGTTTTTCTTGCTATTTTTGGTTTTCTTCGACTTTGATTTTCTTGGGTCGTCGTCGTTCATCTTCTATCTACCTTTGGGAAAAAATAAAGATTTTAATTTAATCAAATATTTAGATAATATTTGAGTCAATTTATACTCAAAACATGCTTTCAAAATTGTAAATTTTATTTTGAAATTTTTGACTTTAAAATTATAAAATAGTGCATTCATTATAAAGTTAACATTTTGGCAATTTAAATTTTTTATTTTCTAAATTTTAAAATTGAATAAATATTTCGTCAATGGCGAAAAAAATCTAGATTTTATTTTTTCCTTGAAAAAAAAAATTAATTTAACTGGGAAAATGCTTAACACATGTTTAAAATTTTACAAGATTGTTAAAATTTTGAAAAATTATAGAATATTATGCAATTACTTTAATTAAATAAAATATTTTGTGAAAAAAAATAATAATTTTTTTCTTATAATTTATTTCAAAATTTTTTTTGTATGATTTTTGATTATGTCTTCACCATCGAGTCCGACTAGCATTCACACAAATTATTTGATAAGAAAATTTTCCTTATTTGACAGATCTTCTCGGCAAATACTCGATTCAATTAGTGAGCGAATTGAGTCCGGGTTGGAAAGCAAAGAAGAGAAAACAGTGGAAAAAAGTTTGCCAAAATTTGACGTCTCTTCAATAGATAGCCCAAATCTAGTGGACAAAATCTTGTGCTCTACTTGTCAGTGCTCGTTCGAGGACCGCCAGGAGCAAATTGAGCACTTTAAAGGCGATTTACACGTGTACAATTTAAAACAAAAACTTAAAGGAAAATCAGCTGTAAGCATTGAAGAATTTGAAAAATTAAGTGATATTTCTAGCATATCTGGCAGTGACACCGAAGAGGAAAATATCTACAGGTCATCATCCAGTTCTGAAAGTGAAACCGAACACATATCCAATGCCAAAATTCATAATCACAAAAATAGACCAAAATTTTTCTTTAAGCTCAATGACTCGACAATAATTTCCATTTTTAGATCAGTTATTTTGTCTAAAAAGCACTGTGCTGATCAACAAGAGGAAATAATGGCCAAAATTAGCAGCATTAATTCAGACAATAAATGGTGCATCATACTAGTAGCTGCAGGACACTTTGCAGCTGCTGTTTTCAAAGGGTATTAAGTTATTTTTGAAAAAATATCAAATTTAAACAGAATTTTTCTTTTTTTTTTAAGAGATGAAGTTGTTGTTCACAAAACATTTCATCGGTATGTGGTCCGCGCTAAGCGAGGAGGGGTCCAGAGCCAGCACGATTCGACAGGCAAGCACGCCAAATCAGCTGGTGCCAACATTCGTCGCTCCCAAGAGGCGACCTTCCGCGATGACATTAGATCATTGATAGGCACAGAATGGAAAGCAGAGATCGATCAATGTACATGCGTTTTTATCCGAGTGCCACAGTACAATAGGTCCGTGCTAATTTCACACCAGAGTCAGGCTCCTTTTGACAAAGACGATCCAAGACTTAGAACTATACCATTCATGACCTTCAGACCAACTTTCAACGAAGTGAAACGCGCTCATAATTTGCTATCCCGAGTTGAACACTTCAATAAAGACTTTTTGCATATTTTGATCAATTATGAGACAAAAATTGTTGAATCATCTAAACAAGAGAGGCCTAAGTCAAAAAAAAAGTCAAAAAAGACAAAATCAAGTCAACAAATTGTAGAGAAATCACAGGATTTGGACACTAGCTATCAAATAGTCCAAGTTGAGAAAGAGCCCGAGAGACCAGTTCAGGATGAGTTCATACAAAGCTTGTACGGAGATAATCTAAAGCTATTCAATGACATATATACCTGCTGTATGACAAATAATGCAGTCAAGCTAAAACAGCTGCTTAATCCGTCAATTGATGCGGAAAACAAAATTGATTTAGAAAATTATAAGCTAAATGTTGAAAGGTTAATAAACAAGCGTTTAAACAAGCAAAATGGGTATACTTTGCTGCACTTGTGCAGTCAAATGGCCCACTGTGAATGTGTTTGGGAGCTTCTGATGAACGGATGTGATCCATCAATAAGTGATTTAACACGCAATAGAGCTTTGCCCTATTTTGTGTCCCAGAGTAAGGCTATTAGGGATTTGTATAGAAGATTTATGAATGACTATCCGAACAGATATGATTATGCTAAGGCCAAGATAAACGAGCCTCTTAGTGTTGAACAAATGAACGAGAAGGCTGAAAAAGAAAAGGAGAAAAAAAGACTTAAGAAACAAGCGCGCAAACAAAGAGAAGCTGTTGAAAAAGAAAAATTAAGCAGACAACAAAATGAAGAAAACGAACGAAATTTGTTTTTGTCATTGACTGATCAGGAAAAGAGACAGTTGTTAATTGACAGAAATTTTTTGAACTTAATGCCTGTTAATGACAAAGACGAATTGGATTCGATCTCTCAAGCAAAATATTCACCGCAAAAAATTCGTATTATCAGTCGATGTTGGTTTTGCGGTGCCGACATGTCATCTAGTGTGCCATTTGAATATTTTGATTACAAATTTTGTACAACCAAGTGTCTGAAAGCACATCGACAAAAACAGCAAGAAATAAAAAGCTTTGCCTTAAAATCATAATATGAATTTTTGAAAATAAATTTTTAAAAACAAAAATTTTTTTTAATTTTATTTTTATTTTTTTTCAAGAATGTTTTTTACTAATTTAAAGCGTCTATCTGAACTAGGAATCCTAACCACTAGATCATATGGGAATTTGAAAAAAAATTGGAGCCATCTTGGAGCCAACATTTTGATGTCTGCTATTTAGGCTCCAAAATATACTGGTATTGGGAAATAAATGTCGAACTAGATCCGATAAATCACTGCATTTCACACTTTTTATGCTTAAGTAGGCTTTCTATGAGAGAGGCTGAGAGCTTTCAGAAAACATACATTGTATTTAATTATGTAAGGTGTAGCATAAAATATTGGGTTATAAAAACACTATAATATCATATTACCGTCAGCTTCAAATAGCTTCAATTTTTTTTAAAAAAAAGTTTTTTTTTTAAACTAATTTTGTATTTACTTTTTTGTGTATTAAACAAAATTTTGGTTTTATTTAATTCAATAACTGGGGTATCACAGCTTAAATTTATTTTTTAATTAGGACTTTGATAACAATTTTTTTTCAATTGGTTAAAAAATTTGCCTTCAGGGTTTCGTACATGCAGTTTAATATTTTAAAATCAAATAAAAAAAAAAAATTATCATTTAAAAGTTGAGCTGTATGAGAGAGTTGAACCCAGATTAGTGGGATTAAAGACAAGAATTCTTACCACTAGACCATACGGTAATATTAAAAAAACTAGTTTTATACAAAAAAGATGCTCTTATTTATTTGACTGAGATCAATATTTAAAGGAGTTAAATTTGAAATAAAAAAAAATTAAAATTTTTTTAAACATAAAATGAACAAATTAGTTTTCACACAAGTTGTTTTAATTTTAAGCGTGATAAGCTGCAATGCTGCAGACAATCCAGAGTCGATTAATTTGGCAAAAAAAGCCAAGAAAAGAATAGAAATTCCAGTTTTTTACGATCCAAAGAACTTTGACAATTTAAAGATAAAAGCTGCTCAAACAGAGGCATCAAACGGTGAGAAGTCTTCATTAGATTTGCCAAACGAGTGCAAACAGGCCATCTCAAGTACCCTAACGTCTACAACAGTAACAACAACTAGAGAAAAAAAGCAATTTTTTGTGACACCAAGAAAAAACTCTTTCAATTTGAAAAACTCACAAAAACTATCAAACATTGTTAACTTATCAATGGAAGAAACAATATCCAGATTAAGTGCAATTTTAAATTCTAGACTGGAACAAAAGCAATTGTTATTAAAACCTAGAGAAGAGCCTGCCACATACACTCAGCTTAGAAATAGGTTTCGTGAATTTAGAAAGCGTCGAAAGCCATATCGACCTTCATTCAGACATCGTCCATTAATTTCATATTAAATTATTTATATTTATTATTGTTATTATTTTTTGAATAAATTTTTAGTCAATTAATTAAATCATTTTTATTTAAATAAAACAACTAAGAAAAAAAAAATTAATACTTAATAAAATGTTGACTTTGGTCCATAAGCGTGTTCTCTAAACTTAATTAAATTAAATTCTCTGGGTAATTTAGTTTTTTCCTCGTTTTGACTAAATATGTTGTGAAAAAAATTTTTTGATGGTCTGCTAGCCTCATCATTTAATCTAAAAAAAAATTGTTTACGATTTCTATCTGAATTAGCCCTGGTTTCTTTTAAAATTCGAGCCAAATCTTCATAAAACATGAGTTTTTTGATATTATGTTGATCATTTGGTCTAATTCTATGATTTTGCTTATATCGTGGCCTTCTAGTTGTTTGCACTGGATCAATGACTATTTTTGAGCTGTTCAAATTTTGAGTGTATTTATTGTACGCATTGGCAATGAAATTGAGAGCAGCCTCCAAATCGGTCGCATTAGCCGATGACTGATTAAAATTAATTCCATATTTGGGAAAATCAGCAGTGATCAAAGTACCCGTAGTATTGTTGGTGGTGTTTGATGTGCCAAAATGAATATGGTTATTGCCCGAGTACATGTCAACAGTAAAACAATCTATGGATAAAAATTAGGCCTAGAATAGAAATCTATGCGTGGCGCTCAAGTTACTTGCATACATGAATAGCAAAGCCAATAAAACTCCATGTTTAGCCATGTGAATTGAAAACATTTTGTTCAGCTTAGAAACTAATAATTTTGTATGAAGCCTTTTTATACTAATAGTCTAAGACCTTCGATTGAGAAAAAAGAAAAAAAAAACTAGAAGAAGGGGGTTTTCAATTTAAAATTTTATTCAAAACAATAAAAAATTTCTTTCTTTTTTTTCTAATTTTCATAAGCTGTTGTACCGTTGTTTTGGTTTAGATTTTCATTGACATTTGTTATGTATATGTCGAAAGATCCGTACTTAGCATGATCAAGCTGAATTTTGTGTTGGGATATTTTGGCGTCTTTGGGCCTTGGATAATTTCGTTGTCGGTCTTTGGCTGATAGAATTTTTTGAAAAATTTTATCAATTGGCTCCTCTAGAATAGAAATTTAACATGAAAGAGAAATTCTATATTTAACAATAAAAATTACTTGGTCTGATGTCAATGGACTCTGGCCGATCTCTAGCATGCTTAGCTTTCAAGAGATTAAGGTTTTCATCCTCATTCTCATCTAAACTGACCACTTTGAATCCTAAATCAGACACAGCTCCTTAATATAGCTTTAAAAAAAAATAACCTCAAATGTTTGTATTTGTGTTACTTATTGCTTCACTTGGATTAGGCTCATTAACTGGCTTACCATTGTGTAATACATTAGATTCGACCCTTAGCATGTTATTGTCATTGTCAAATGCAATTTTGAACGAATCTTGGAAAATTAATTAAATTGTTAGATATCAAAAATTAATATCCTATAAGCCTACTTGTGACTATAAACCAAGTCAAAACAATACAAAAACTAAGACTAAATTTCATTTTATGGTTTTGAAGGATTTTTAAACAATATCTTAATTATTTATACTAACTCAGGCTCGAGAAATAGACACGGACTGAAAAATAAAGAGAGAGAGAGAGAACATTTAATTGCTAAATTTTTTATTCAAAAAGAAAAAAATGTGCTTGACTAAGCTTAATAGGCATATGATGCGCTATCTTCATGCTTGGCTCTATGGTTGTTTGAA
The DNA here is from genome assembly GCA_006352455.1 of Brachionus sp. 'Tiscar'. Lineage (NCBI taxonomy): Eukaryota > Metazoa > Rotifera > Eurotatoria > Ploima > Brachionidae > Brachionus > Brachionus sp. 'Tiscar'. The sequence continues at coordinate 11,992 of VANL01000938.1, forward strand.
TAAGACCCCTTAAAAACAGTGTCTGCTTGGTTGTCTTGAGCCAAATCGTTTGAATTCAAATTTTTATTTATGTTTGTGATAAAAATTCGTGGCACATCATAATCATTATATTCGACTCTGACACTATCCTTCTCATTTCCAACAGGATGTCGATACTTCTTTCTGGTCATTTCACTATGAGGCTCTTTGTATCTTACTCCAGACAAGGTCTCTTAAAAAAAAACAAAAATTTATTTTTTTTCCTATTTGGTTATTCAATCTTACTGATAACATGTTCGACCTTGGGCTCATTTACTAAATGACCATTGTTCAGTGCGTTCGATTCAAGCTGTAAATGACCATCGCCATTCTCAAAATCAATTTTGTAACAACTTAAGCTAACAATCAAAAAGCTTAACAAAACAAAGACCTTCATGTTTTTTTTGTTTTTAATAAGTGTTTTGAAAATTTTGAAAATTTTTTATAAATTTAAAATTTTTCTAATTTAGTTCATGTTTTATAGATGAAAACAAAAAATGTATGAAAAAGAAATTTTAATTTTAAAATTATTTTATGACTCCAAAGTGAGAGCCTTTTTGTGAATAGAATGAATTTTTTCACTTTTGCCTGGATTTGCCTAATCTAATCAGTGTTTTACTGATGTGAAAAATGCCGAGTTGGGTCTTAACATAACTGAATATGTAACTTTTAAAAACAAAAAAAAAAGAATTAATTTAAATATATTTTTTTTTTTTCATAAGCTTTTTTTTTTTTGGGTTCTAAATGAAACTTGATTTTCTATTTAAAAATAAATTTTGATTAAGAAAAAATTTTAAAATAATTGAAAAGACTTTTCGTCAATTAATTAAAGACAATTAACATAATCTGTATGTCCGATAATTATGTGTTTTCATGTGTAATTATTGGGATCCCAAATTCTTCAAATTCTAGTAAAAAATAGTAAAAACCAAAATTTCAAAAAAAAAAAACGAAATTTTGACATTTTTTAAAAATTTTTGTTTTTTTTTTAGTTTTTTATTTTTAAAGAGCAATAAAAAAATTTTGTAAATTTTACTTTTTTTTTACCTTTTTTTACGTAAATTATGGTAAATTTTAATTAATAGGAAAATAATGAAAATTTTTTTAAAAAAACTTATATACAATTTTAACTGATTTTTTAATACAAAATATTTAATCGCTAATATTTATAAAATTTTAAAAAACCGATAAAATATAAACTAATGGCTTGACCATCTACCTTATTTCTCAACATGTATATGGTGACAATGTTAAAATATTTAAAAGTCAGACTTGTTTTTAAGTCACAAGTCTTAAATCAGACATTTAAAAATATGTATTTTTTGACATTTCCAAAGCTTTCGACAAGGTTTGGCATGAAGGTATAATTTATAAGCTTATATAGATAAATATACCTGCCTATTTAATTTATTGGATTAAATCATTTCTTAGTTGTAGAACATTTAAAGTAAATATAAATGATCACATTAGTGATAAATTCAAAATATCTGCTGGCGTTCCTCAAGGATCAGTTATTAGTCCTTTATTATTTAGTATATTTATTAATGATATTCCTAAAAGAAATAAATCTAATAATGAATATTCACTTCTCTTTGCAGACGATCTTGTCACTTTTTTTATTTAAAAAAAAAATGGAAATCTAGAAAGTAAAATGAATAAGTACTTAGTTGAATTAGAAAAGTGGCTTTTCAAGTGGAAAATGAAGATTTCGGTTGGAAAATCTTGCTCAATGATTTTTAGTAAGAACAATAAAGAAAATTCTGAGTTTGATTTAAGGATTTATGGGAATAGAATTGTAAGCTTAAAAGAAATTAAGTTCTTAGGAATTAAATTCGATTCTAAATTAACCTTTTCCTCAATGATAGAAGAAATTAAAGAACGTTGCAATTCAAGGCTAAATTTAATCAAAATCTTGTCTAATAAAAAATGGGGCCTTGACTTTAAAACTTTAGGAAATCTTTATAAGTTTTTGATAGGATCTATTCTAGATTATTCAAAGTTACACAATTAAAAACATTATTTTAAAACTCTGCAAAATTAGCAGAATAAAATTTTGATGCTGCACTATGTTGTATTTAAAGAATTAATTTTTAACGTCTGGAAAAAAAATTTATAGACTGTTTTTTTTGTACTAAATTTAACAAAACTTGTAATATTTTAGTCAAAATTTTTTTTACAGTGTATGGACATTTTTTCTGAAAGAGCAGAGAATTTAGTGTCATAATCCGAAGCCAATTTTGCTATAAAAAATTAAGCCATATTTTTATTTTGTTGTAAACTAGTGCCAAAATTACCCCCAAATCCAAAGATAATTGTTTTCACGCATATAATAAGCGGGGAAAAGAAATAAAGCGGCTTTTTTTATTCAATTTTTATCTGTCATCAATCCAAAAAAATAAAAACAGAATAAAATAATATGTGAAAAAAATTATGGAGTAGACCTCATTTTTGGATTCTCCATATATGAAAACCTCAATGAAAAAAATTTGATCTATTTTAGTATTTAATGTCAACAGTTAATTTTTTTTTAAAGTGAGTCTTTTTTGGACGCTTTTAAAAATCTTTAAAAAGAATAAATAAAAAAATTAAAACTTACAAATTGTTCAGAATTTTCTCTGGTTTCAGAATCTGTTTAGAAAAGTATATGTTACGGGATAAACAAAAAAGTATATTCAAAAAAATTAAAAAAATTGCCTTAAAATTACCGATTTTTCTGCAAATTTTTTTTTCCTTTTCTGTTCACATCAAACTATAGAAAATTCATTTCTCTATAAGATGATATGTTTCTTTATGAAGCTTTTTATGTTTTTCGATGACTTTTAGACACTCAAATGAGACCAACTTTTGAGTTATATTTTTTTATTTTCATATTTTTAATCTGAATGAGCTTTAGCTCAGAACAGAAAACAAATAAATAAATATTTTTATAATATTTTTATGCCGAGTGTGATATACCAAATTGTGGGAAAAAAAAACTCTACAAATTAGTGCTTGTTTGTTAATCAATTTTTTTTCTTATACACTCAATTTTTCGTCAAATTCAATAAATAAAATAATTTTAGATAAATAAAATAAATAATTTCTAAATTTCAAATTGTAATTGTTTGATATGTAAATTGATGTATGTGTTTGGTTTGTAAATTGTTTGATAATACAGTATGCTGCAAAGTTTGCAGCATACTGTATTATCAAACTTGATAAAATTTTGAGCATTATATTTTAATTGAGTATAATTCTAAGAAATTTTTCCATTGAATGTTGCAAAACATTATTTAATTGAAAGAAATAGACTTTTTTCAACAAAAAGGAACTTTAAAAATTATTCTAAAGCTTAAGCGTTTAATTTAAAAGTTAAAAATTAAATTTTTATTCTCTTTATTTATATAAAACTTAGTAACTGTGCACAAAAATCTATTTAAATTAAAATCACCAAGGAATAAGTTAAGAAACAATTGATTAAATACATATTTTTCATAATGAATTATAATTTCTAATTTTCATAATAAAAATAAAAATCATTTTATGATAAATTTGCAATTAAAAAAAAACTAAAAAAAAAAAAATTCCAAAATAATTAAGAAGAATTTTTTATGAACTCTTGAACAAAAATGAACGATTTGAACCAAGAAATGGCCAATTTGCAATTGGAAAACGGTTCTGTCGTAAACTTGAGCCGCGAAACCCTCACTCACCAGGACTCGGTTCAATCGATGAGCAGCCAAGATGAAGACGTGATCATAGACGACTCGAAAATGGTCGAATGCGAGCAAAACGACTCGGACTATTTGCTTAAGGAAAATTTGCTCACAGTTCTCAAGACATACAAAACAATGCTTGAACATCTGAAGGCCAAAAAGCACCAGTCATTATCCTGTCAAGATCAGAACTTGTCCGATCTTGCCTCATTTATTTTTCAATCTAATTGCCAAGAGCAAATAATTCAACAAGATCATCAAATAGACATGCAAATTGATCAAATAAACAATGAGCTTAAGGAAATAATATTCACCAATTTGAGAATTAGCGAGTCAATTGAGGAACACGAGCTGCCAAGGAATATAATTGTAGCCCAATTGCCAAATGAATTGTTCGCCAATTTGGACATCAAGTCCAAATTTGAAAAATTATTCATTGAGTTTGATTCTGCATGCAGATTTTTTTATTTTCGCATATTTAAAAGATGTCTAATTCAGTTCGAAGAGCCTTTAAATGCCATCTTGGCAAGATTTGAGCTCGACGACTTTACTTTTTTGAATGATAAATTAAGAATATTTTTGACTAAAGTAACATTTATTAATTTTAATATTTTAATTTTAATTATTTTATTTTTAAAGCCTATAAAGCTTAAAAATTCGCGGCCCTTTTTGGAACCGCCTAAGAATGACAAGACATTTTTGATATCACCACCTTCGTCACCACCAATTGGATGGGAACAGACCCATGAGGACCCACCTGTTGTCAACTATGATCTCCTTGCTGCTCTCTCAAAACTTAGACCAGGTAAAAAAGATTTTTTTTTTTTCAAATAAATTCTGAAAAAGCTAGTTATTTCGTATTGGCAAAAAAATATTGAAAAATTAAAAAATTAAAAATTTTTTTTAAATGAAAAAAATATAGAAAATAAATATTTTGGTTTAATAAGTGAAAAATGAAAGATTTATGTGCAAGAATTAGGTTCTGGGTTGCTTGTGTTCAAAGGTATGCATCTGCTGATGTCAAAGTTTTTGTCTTTTATGTGCCATTGATTCAAATAATCAAATGAAATATTTAGAAATTAAGAAATTCATAAGAAATTATGATTTAAGTCATAGTAATACCCGATGTTGCTTGAAAATTTTTTAAAAGAGAATTTCTAATTTTCAAAAATTGAAAATTTCATGGATAGAAAATGAGATTTAAATGTTAAAGTGCTATTTTACTTTGTCTAATTTTTGTACTTTATGGTAATTTGTAGCTAATTTAATCTTTATTTCAAAAATCTAATAGGGTCCGGGGCGGAGCTCAGGTTTAGGGATTCCGGTTTGTTGTAGATTAGAGAATTATTAGTAACAATTAAAATAAATAATTTAACTATTAATTAATTAAAATCTTAAATCAAATATACCATAAAGTACAAAAAGTACTAAAAGTATTAAATTATTAAAATAATTTCATTGTCTTTACCTCGAAGAAACTAAAAAATATTGATCACCTCTTTAATTATATCAAGTATCTCATCTTATTCATATACATGCTCTATTTTAACACTAGAAGCACCAAATTTTTTTTTCCTTGAAGCACCGATTGCGTCAAATTGACACAATAATAAAATATTAAAATAAAAATAAATTTTTAAAACTAAAAAAATTGATTTTATTGAATAAACGGATAAGATAAAGTAATCTATTAATTTACTATGTTACCATACAAACGAGTGGCCTCCAACACCCCCACCCGAAGACCCTTTTTAATTACAAAAATATAATTTAAAAGACTCTTTGGTTAAAATTTTTTGTGCTTAATAGGGTATATCCTTATTTTGGCAGGTTCATTATGTCAAAGTTTATTTTGACATAAACCAAGTTTATTGAAAAAAGTGTTAATTTAATTAAAAGCGGTGCTTCTAGTGTTAATCAAGATTATGAAGTGAATGCATTCATTTGTAATTTATTAGATTTTCAATGCTTACATTCAATGTTAAACATTTCTGCAAAAATCTCTGCATGCAGAATTAGGCACAACACTCAGATATGGTTTCTTCACATGATAATATGTCTCTGCATTAAATTTTATCATTTGAAACACTCTTAAAAATTTTTTAAAAGATAAATTTTGAGCATTAGAACAAAAGTCATAATTTTGTTTTGCTTTTTTATTGGAAGTTTTATATGAAATTTCACAATGCCGAAAATTTCAGACACTAAAAAAAACATGTTCTATTTGAGTTACTTTCCCAACTTCTTTATACATCATTAGTGCCAGTGCATGTAGAAATTTGTTTAAATTAAACTGTTTGAAACTATTTTGTATACTTATTACAAACTTTTGTAAAGATCAAAAATTAAAGTAATTTTTTAGTGAAGATAAGCTAAAGCCATTTGAATGACTTGAAAAAAAAAATTATAGAAATTGCCATTGAGTAGATAAGAGATGATAAAAGACAGCACACTGGAAATGTGCCCGTAGGAAATGTGCCCGTAAAAAAGTCAAAAGCAAGGAAATTAAGAGTACTTTGCATAACTACCTCGGTTCTTTGGATATGAGAGATCCTCGGTCACCATAGCCATTTGAAAATAGCCCCAAAATGCGTTTTCACATTTTCTAAGGAGTGTATTTTTTTGTCTTTTTGAACCTCGGTTAAAAAAATCACAAATTATTTTGATCATTCAGCAAGAGTCTCACAAAAAAAGCTCAAAATGTAAATTTTTTGTAAAATAATTTTTTTTGGAAAAAAACAAAATAATAAAATAAATTAAATTTGTTGACAAAAATTTTTTTTATTTTATTTTAAAAAAAAAAGCTTGTCTAAAAAATAAGGTTTTTAATTTTTTCAAGTTGAATTTCAATTTTGTTTTAAAAATTTAAATGAACACGAAACATTTTGGCAGTTAGTAATTTAGAAAATTTGAATAATTAGAAAAAAAAATATAGATCTGTGAATAAGTATTTATTTTTTATTTAGATGAACCATGCGAATTAATAAAATCAAGCGAATCATTTCCGGGAATAGTTGTTCACCCGTGCGGTGATATGGATGACCAAACAAATAACATTGGCTATGGTAGCAAAAAATTCATACCCACCAAGCGACCTGCATACGATTTTTAAAATTTATTAATGATTTTTTTCATTTTTTTGATTGTAAATTAGAAAACAAATTACAATTTGTTATTTAAATTATTCACAAATAAAAAATTTTGAAATTTAAATTTACTTTTAATTATTTAAACTGGGTTTTAAATCTCAGAAAATTGCTTTAAACCAAAATGCAAGCAAACACTTGTTTTTTTGTATTTAGATGGATCGATTCGACTATTTAAAGTTTGTTTTGATAGCATTGGCCTTGCCAGCTCAATACCTTATCACCCAGTACTGGTCGAACGACAATGTTGAGCAAAGTATTGCACTTAAAAAGTGATAATTTATTTCAAAATTTATCTACTAAAATTTAAAATATAATTTTTATTTTTTAAGTTTAGCTAGCTCTATGCAAAATATAAAAAACTATTTTGATCTGAATGCGTGGAAAAAGTGGTATGTAAATTTTGTGTTAGAGAGACCAGATCAGTTCAAGGGACCAAAAGTATTTTTTAGAAAATCTAAACATATTAATAAAGACAATGAAGATGACATTGCAGTAGAAGTTCTAAAATATCGTAAGCAATTGGTAGACTTTGCAGGTAAACAAAATGAAAAATAATTTATTTAGATATTTATTAAATTTTATTTTAATAAAAAATTAAATTAGTTAATTTATTTTGAAAGAGTCCTCGGTGACCAGGTCGCCTAGGCCGAATAATGTGCTTTTTCGTGTAGGACAAGTTGTTTATATAAAACGTTTGAATATCCATGGTGTTATTGTCGGCTGGGATGACAAGTGCAATGCTCCGTTTGATTGGGTCGAAAAAAACTATGAACTCGAACAAGTAGAAAATTTAAAAACAAAAATTTTAAATTTTAATTTTTTTTTTTCTAAAGAGAAATCAAATTATGAATCAACCGCATTATTTGCTATTAGTAGACGAAAAAGACGAGTATTTATCAGACAAAGTGTATGTTTATCAAGATGATTTAGTTAAAATTACAAACAAAAAAATAAAGCACAGAATTTTGAATTCGTTTTTTAATAGTTTTGATGGTGGACAATATTTGAAAAAAAAATATCTCCAAACAGTCTATCCACATGACTAAACATTGATAATTGTTCGAATTTATTTTAAAAATAAATTCATCTTTTTATTATATTATTTGAATTGTTAAATAATTATATAATTTTTTATTTATACAAAAATAAATTAATTTAAAAATAAAATTTAAATTAAAAAAAAAATTTCTTAAATAAAATTTTGAAAAAATTTGTTAACTAAGTTGGTAATTTTGAACAGCCATCCTCCTCTTTTCTCAACCGGGCTGGGAACCGTCTATGGCAGAGTTATGACTGGCGCCTTCCCCTAAGAA
>VANL01000939.1:0-20120 GCA_006352455.1 Brachionus sp. 'Tiscar'
TCTTGCTGAAAAATCCAAGGGTCGTCTGGCTCAAATAGCAGTTCAACAGATGGTAAAAGGTTGTTTTCCAAGGTGTTGATGTAGACAAATTGATTAATTCGTCCTGTATAAATGTTGCTTATACCAGTGCCTTTGTAGGAAATGCATCCCCAGATACCAGCTGACCCTCCACCGTTTTGTAACCTTGGTATACAGAACTTCGGATGAAACTTTTCATTTTTAAACCTTTTTACGATTATTCTTGACTTACGATTGAAGACCTCAAAATTGGACTTGTCACTGAAAATAACTCTGGACCAATCATTTACTGTCCAATTAAGTGTTTGTTTACACCACTTAGATCTTTTGTCTATCTTTTATGTTAAAAAGCAGTTTTCTGACCGCTGTATGGGACTCTAAACTTTTTTTTTTTGAGAAATCTCATTACAGTAGACTTACTTATCCTAACCCCTTGAGTCTTAGAATTAAAATCAGTGGCGAGTTTTTGATAGCTAGATGTAGGGTCTTTTCTTATCTCTCTAAAAATGTAATTTTCATCCCTAAAAGTCAACTTCCGAGGTCTACCAGAACGGCTTCGATCAGACACAGTACCAGTCTCTTCATATCGTTTTTTAGTTGAAAAGACACATTTTGGAGATACACCTAACATGTTGGCTATCTCATTTTGCTTTTTATCTCCACTTTTTATCGGCTAGAGACGTTTTTTTTACCCATTTTTGGTAATTTTTTTGGCAAAATTAAGATTTTTTGGTTAAGTTATTTTAAAAGGACGTAAGTAGTTGGAGAGTATTTATGTTAAGCAGTTTAAGTGCACAATTTAATCAAAATCAAAATTAGAAGCTATTTAAGAATTAATCATAAAGGTGTGAAAAAAGGTAGCAATGGTTGCGAAAACTTTAGGATTACCCGAATTTCTAAACTTTAGCACCGACTTTTATTTTTTATTTTTTAGAGGAAGTTTTTTCATTACAAATATTTAAAAGTTAATTATATTTTTATTCCGAGTGTCATATATCAAATTGTAGAGAAAAAAAATTCTACAAATTAGTGCTTTTATTTTTTTTCTTTTGCACTCAATTTTTCTTTTGCACAACAAATAAACAATTTAAGATAAATAAAATGACCAATTTCTAAACTTTTGCAACATATTGTATATTTTCTATCTTTTCATATATTTTTTCTAATGATTTAATAAAGTTAATATTTAAAAAGTTATTTATCTTTCTATTAATGTTGAATACCGGAATAGTAGGCAATCTACTTTAAATAATGCGTAATTTAAAATTTAAAAAAATATTTTTTTTGAAATTTTGCTGCGGTAACGTCATAATAGGAAAAAAGACCTTACAACATTAACAGCAATTAGTTAAATATGTTTATTATATGTTAAAAATAGATTCAAAATAAAAAAGAATACAAGATTGGTTTAACAAATTTAAACAGCCTGATTCTCTACAGTTTTTTAGTTAAGCTGAGATTAGAAAAAGGTTAATTTTCAAAGGGATGATTGACAAGAATAACTGGTTTGATGCATTTAAACTAGTTCAATCATTTGTTTTAAAAAAATAGGTTATCTTTTGTGTCAGATGGAATTTTACAAAAACCAACAAATTTAAAATATTTTACTAAAATAATAGTTAGGGGCAAATCCCGGTCAGTTTAGAATGGAAGGTAACCTCCCTTTCAGTCCTGTGTTGAATAGCTTTGAAAAGTTATAAATAATTTAAAGCTAATACAAACAAACAAATGAAAGTTTTTGTTTTTCTCTTCTTCTTCAAGAAATGAGATTGATACTGTTTTGAAAATTTAGATTCAAGGTTAATGTCTGAAAGTGTCAAAAGGTGTTAAGTGTTCAACAAAACCGATCTCTTGCATGTTTATGAATGGAAGAAAAATCAAAAATATTTCATCACATTAAGGACGAAAGACAAGAATTTTAATTTTTTAGCTTAAAGAGGAAAAAATTCAAGTTTTTTGACGTGATGATGTCAAAGATTATTTAAATATTCTAGAAATTAAACCGTGAAAAAAGTTTCGATGAAATGACTTTCTTGTGGTAACTAGTGGTAAATCATTGACATAAAAAGAGAAAATTGTAAATTTAGCATATGACTTGCTGGTTTTGGTTAAAAAAATTTCTAACTTTGTTGTCACATGATCACTTTCTCGAATTACATATTAATATAAGGTGCTGGTACTTGAGTGTTCGTTGTGATTATATAAATCAGAACAAATACACAAAAAATGATTTTTTATTTAATAAAAAAAGTTGAAAAAATTTAAATTTTTATTTTCTAAAAAAAACTATAATTAAATTAAATTTATTAATAGTTCAATAGACATATTTATTTTTTTATTGAATTTACAAAATTAGTTATGTTAAAAATAACGTAATTGTTCGATTTTTAAGCAATGTCATTCTATGGCATAACGCACAATAATGACATGTTCTTTTATATTGAACACTGATTAAAATTTTTGATTTAAGACATGTTCTTAATCTCAAAAATCCAGCTTTTTTGAGCACATATTTAAATGCATTTTCGACTTTTAGTTCATGTCACAGGTTAAAAATTTAAACTAGTGTTCGATATAAAAAGACATGTCTTAAAAATCGAACAATTACGTTATAAAAATCGTTAAACAATTAAGAATAAAAAAATTTATTGTCTTTAAATTATTTTATTTACTAAAACAGAATTTTTTTTAGCAAACTGCAAAAAATACAAAACAAAAACAAATAAAAAACAATTTAATTTGAATTATTTATTTGTGTTGTTCGATTTCTAAACTTGCTTATGGGTGCAGACAGATCTACTTTGTCAGCAAACGATATTGAGTTTCTAAACAAATTGAAATTATAAAATCCAATTCGTTGGAACAAAAAATTGAGCTCTTTGCGAAACAAATTGGACATAGTTGAGTACAAAAAAAAGTTAATTGAAAAATTTAAATTTCTGACTGTCAAAGATATGTCTTTGATGGTATAGAAGACTAGTTGATACAACCAAACTTTTTTTATGAAAAAAGTGTGATAATTTTGCTCATCAAAATTTTGCTTTAATTGATAATTGATAATCACTTTGTTTATTTGATCGGCTATCCAGACAATTTGATAGGGAAAAGTCAATATCAAAAAAGTAATTGAAACTGTGATAAGCATTGTGTTTATTGAGCGATCATTTCTGAGTCTTTGATCCCGTATGATTCTTTCTCTAGCGCGAATCGCCTCAGCTTCTCTGTCACGAATTCTGGCATTTCTTGCTCCGACTGTTGCCTTTACTTCTTCTGAATTCTCACATGTCATTTTAGTTGTCACATTTGAGACCATTTCAGACTCATCTATACTTGTAATTGTCACATTAGCCATTGTAGATGGCACTTGGATAACATAATCTTTGGGAATTTTTTCAAATAAACTTTTATCCATTTGACAACCAGTATTCTCAACTGAACTCTGGTTCATTTCATATTTTTCACCGGACAAACTTGATAGTCTCACAATCGAAAAGAGCTTTTTAATTCTAGATTGATTAGTTGACTTCAAATTTGGCAGTAAGACACGATCATCTTTAAAAAAAATTAATTTTTGAATCATCATTTTTTTATTAAAAACTAAAAATATTCAGTCATTTCAAAAAGGCATTGAATAAGTTCGTTCAGTCCAAATATTTTTTTTTCTTTTTAATTAAATTTTGATTCCAGTAATTCTTAAATAAGAATGGAATGGGCTAAATTGTATGAATGGAATCGTAATAAGTCTCCACTCCATTTCTATTTAGTTTAAGTTTCACTTCAGCAAGAATTACTAGGCTTATTCATCAAATTATCAAAATGATTAACACTGATTTTAAAATTAAAAATAATGATGCATTCTCTATTTAAAAAATAAAAAAATTAATTTTGATTTAAATTTTTAAAAATTGATTTCTTTTAAAATCAACTTGATAATAAGCAAAAAAAAAAACAACAAGATTTTATAATTTAATTAAAAGAAATATATAATTTAAAGATGAGGGGTTTTTGAAAAAGTAAATGTGAAATACAACTCGTTTAAAAAACCAAAACTTCAAAAGAAAAAAATATCCAAAGGAATCTGGCCAATAAGTCAATAAAAAAATTTCATAAAATTGTCTTTTATAAATTTATCTTTTTTTGCATGCTGCTTTTGAATGAGGAAATTTTTTCTATTCAAAATTTTGTTTTAAAAAGTTTAAATTTTTTATGAATTCAAAAAAAAAAATTTTTTTTAAAATCATTTCATTATTTTATTTGAATTTCAAATGAAAGATCTTTAAAAACTCGTTAGTTCTTTGTTTTTTTTGTTCAATTATATGTCATCTAATAATAAACTAATCTTACTTATTATTATATTCCTTTAAACTTTAATTTATTTGCATTACTGCAATGACAAGCTATTTTTAAGAAATTTTACGAAAAATTTAATTTAAAAAAAAAATTTTTAATAAAAAAATCTTACTAAAAAATTGTTTGCGTTTTTCAATTCGAGAGTTTAATTTTTTGATTATTTTAGAGTTGTAGAATAGAATCATGAGAAATGGAAATAGATAGGTGAGACAAATGCCGATGGAGCCGAAGAACAAAAGAATAAAGTTATTCTTGGGCTGGCAGTCGTTGTGCTCCATGAATGTGTTTAGACTAATTTTGTCCGGCTCCATCGCGTTCGTCTCAACCACAAATGGATACCATATGAAGACCACAAAAGACAAAATTGGAATAAGAATGACTATGGTGAGTGAGCGCTTGCTGGCGTTTTTGAGGCCTTTACGGCCTGGTCCGCAAATTGTCATCCATCTCTCGTTTGATAGCGCCACCACGTTCCATGCCGACCAGCTGCAAAACACTATGTCAAAGTAGCCGTGAGTCTTGCACCAGAAAATTGTGCGGAAGAACATAAAATCCGGCTCGTACTCGTTCAGCCATTTTAGAGTCACCGGTATGCTTAGCAAAAATATGTCCGATACAGCAAGAGCTATTGTGTGAACTGATATCGACTGCTTTCTGAGTTCTGGTCGGCTGAAGATTATTATTACCAAAATGTTGCTCAAAAGACCGAAAATAATTAGGAAAAAATTCATCAACAATGTTGCCTTTCTGGTCATGTCCATTAGCAGCAGCGAGTGCAAGCAGCCGTTGTTCTCACTCGAGTTGAAACACGAGTTTATTATTTCCATAGTTTTGTTCTGTAAAATCTGGTAGCTTTGGTCCATTTTAATAATGTGAAAAGAAAATCAATATGAAAATCTAAAATGAATGTCTTTTAGACAAATAAATGTTTATTATCTAATTTGGTGCCAAAGCCGATTATAAGTTTAATAAAAAATTAAGCTCCGGGATGCGGATTTTGCATTTTCTTTTTAATATAATCCTAGGGACTTGTTAAAAATTAATAATTTAAGAAGATTTATTCGTAATGGTTAGTAAAAAATAAATTAAATAAAATAAAATTATTTTCAAGTATTCTTTTTGAAAGCTTTGATTAAGACTCTTGAAATTAAAAACTATCACACTCAATGAATGATGTAGACTAAAATTCTTGATTTTTTTCTTCTTGCTGGCGTTTACCTATTTATGGTGCTGAATAGAGAGGAAATTAATTTTGTCTAAATTGATTGAGTGCAATTAATATAAAATAGAATAAGAAACTAGCCGGAAAAAAAAGTGGCAATGCAATTTAAAATGATAAAATTGTTCTCAAAATAATTCTGAATTAACTCTAAAATCATCATTTTTTGAGGATTATTAAATTTCAAATAAATTAATTTTTTTTTGATTAAATATAAAAACAAAAAGCGAGAATAAATTTGAAACTAAAGGCGTCATGATTTGTGCGGAAAAGCTTTCACAGCAAAAATTTGCATTTAAAAGATGTTTTAAAATTAAATTCAGGATTCAGACTTATTTTAAATTACCAAAATCAAACCATAGCATTAAGCATTTTTTAGCTTTTTTACATTTTGATTTAAAATAGATGAATTAGCAGTTTTCCTGTTTTTGATGTATGCTGTACAAAGACAATCTTAAAAAAAATTAAAGCATATATTTAGACACTAATTAACACTAATTACGACTTCAATTTTTTTTTTTTTATTTTAACTTTTTTAATCACTTATTTATTAATTAATATAATTTTGTTAAAGAAGAAAATAATTATTTTAGTCGAAAAGTGGGAATATTTGGCTTAACAAAAAATTTCTAACCTTTGAGATTTATTTTGAAACTCTTAATAAAAATAAAAAATTAATAAGAGTCTTTTTACTTATTTAATAATAATGACAGGCTAGCATATTGTTATAAATCCAGATGCTTTAAAGAGAATAGGAAAAAAATTAATCAATTTTAAAAATAAATCCTTAATAAAATTAATTTTTAATTAAAAATAAGCTTTTTGAAAATTGTTGAAAGAATGTTTGAAATAAAGTATGCTTAGAGAACATTAAATAATTTAATAAAACCAACATAATGCTAAAATTTAATAATAACAAATTTTTAAAACAATAAATATAAGGGAAAATTTAATAGAGCAGTTGATGTATATTTTTAAATTCTTTTTTTTTTAATACAGAGCCTTGAATAATTGCATCCTAATGAATTTTCATCTAAATTATCTATCATTTTAAAATTTTAAAAATCATGCTTTCTTTTCAAAAAATTTGTGTTGTAATTTTATAGATTTTATTTGCTTATTGAAATAATTTTTAAAAAATAGCAAATTAATAAAATACAAAAAAAAATAAATGTAATCATTGTAAATAGAATACTAAAAGGTTTTTTGAGATTTTTTTTTCTAATAGAATGAAGTTTTTTTGTGTAAATAAAGTTTTCCTATTATTTAATAGAATGTGTACTTTTACGTCACTATAGAGCAAAATTCATGCATGAAGCTAAATTTAACAAACATAAATCATAATTGATTGTGATAACACAATTTACAAGGAAGTGTAAATGTTTTGATTAACGTAAGGCTTTAAGTTTTGATTCTTAAATTTACAGTATTAATCGATTGCTGGCTGAGAATAAGAGACCATTATTTTACTAATGTATTAAAAAATTTTTTAAGTTATTTTATTTAAAAATAACGCTAAAGAAAAAGATTAGTGTTTACTAAAATAAATTTAATTTAGTAAAATATTAATTTATTTAAATTTCATGAATTATTCAATTAAGAATATTTTTTCCTTTGGTTATCTTTTTTTGAAAGAAAAAAAAACTTGCTAAATAAATTTCCCAAAATTAACACAAGAGAAAACATTAGTGCATTGAGAAGTAAATATTTTTTAACAAAAATAATAAATCGATAAAATAATAATTTATATCGCTTCCTGCAATACGGAACTATTTTGATTTAATTTTTTGAATTAAATTTTTTTTATTTGAAATAATATCAATAATTAAAATTTTTTAAGTACCATTATTATTTCAATTGATGCCTTGAAGCTGATGTTAATTTAAAAAATTTGAATATGTAAAAATAAATAAAAAAAATCAGACAAATAGAGGTCAAGTGAAAATAGCAAAATTAATTCAAAAGTCTTTAAAAAATATGTTTCTCAGTATTTATTTAATGATTAAGTTTTGGATTCTTTTTTTTATATAACTAATAACTTGTAATGGCAAAAAAGTAGATTTAGACTATTTCAAAATAATTATAATAACCGGTCTTTTTTGATGGATTTGAGGTGTGTATTAATGGCTATTGGGAAGGTTGGCGTTGGTGTTGAGATAGAACAGTATGGATTTCTTTGCTGGAATGTTCGTTCATACGGAGTGTATAGCCACTTATAATGTGGTTAAATGCTAAAAATAACTTTTCGTATAGGCTCAAGGAGACAAATTTTCAAAGAAGTCTTTTGTGTTAATCATTTTAAAAAATCTAGAAATAAGTATTCAGAAAAGCTGTCCATGATTAAATTACATAACGTAAAAATATAGTAGACATAATGAATGATTATTTAAATTGATTTTCAACATGCCGAGTGAAACCATTTAACTTATACAGTGTATATATACATATATATATTAAAATGCATATTAATTAATAACTAACAACATGGTTTTCTTCCAAACAGATATTTCACTTCAAATCTATTAGAATTTATTGATATAACTTATGAATATGAAAAAGACAAAATGTGGAAATACTGATTCAAAAATCCTTGATAAAATTTCCTATAGAAAATTGTTATCAAATGGGATAAGTGGTCAACTTCTAAGATGAACTGGATCGCGGTCATCGACAATGAAATCCTAGGAATGGTGGGAAAAAAAGACTGCCAAAGCCTTATACTTGGAAATGGAAAAAGCAAACAATGCACAGCTTCAAAAATAAACTAGATAGTTTTTTTAAAAATTGTAAAAATGTTATAAAAGGCTAAAATAGCGCAACTAAAACTTGTGCTCCGTTTGAGGATGATGAATAATCATTCTTTTTCTATTGCCAAATTATTTGTTATTATCATTTCACTTTCGCAAACAAAATTTAATAAAATCAATTTTTATTAATTTTAAATTAGTTTTTTTTCATCAAATTGTTTTAAATCTATTAAATATAATTTATAATATTGTAGCTTAGGCTCTTAGCTTCTCTAATGCTTCATTCTTTTTCAGACTGTACTTTTTCATGATTTTATTTTTATTTAATCATAATTTTTTTTCTAATTTGAATTTTCGAAAAAGCATTATTTTAGATACGAAATAATTAATAAAAAATATTTTAATTTAAACATTAAAATTTTAGCTATTTTTAAGCTCTTAGTTATTTGTCTTTATTGAATAAAAAAATTTAATTAAGACTAAAAAATTAAACAAAATGTTAGATTTTTTCTAAAATTACAAATACATAGTTCATTTATTTAAGGCTAAAATGTTTTCAATAGATTGATCTACAAAAGAGACATCAATTCTTTGCCATCTTGGCCGGAAATGCTGCATCCAGGCCACTTAGACTTAATTGCTTCGAAAATTTCCTGCTCTTTCTCTTCCTGGTGTATTTTAAATTTGGAATATTTGGCTTTTAAAGCCTCAATTGGAGATACATCACTTGAATCTAGTGTTGCTGCAAATTAAATTTTATTATTTAGTGATTTTAAACTTATTAAATTTTATTTTACATATGTTAATCAGATTTTGGAACTCTTGTTTTCTAAGACCTGTATAAAAATGCAAAGAAAAATTTTGCTCTAGTCGCCAGTTATTTATCAATTCAATGTTTGTGTTGAACAGGATAGCAATTTGTAATTTTCCCAACAAGACAAGCCAAATTGGCACCTTGGGTGTCTTTAGCATGCTTCCAACTTCAGTTCGCGAATCGTCTTGCTCTTTTGAATCCCAGTAAAGAATTCCAATATTGCTTCTTTCTTTTATACCAACCAAAGGCTTTTCCTGTTAAGAATATGTTAAATAACAACTCATAAAAACTTTTTAATACTTTATTACCAAAGCTTTGCCTTTAGAGTCATAAACCAATGTGCCGTTATGAAAATAGGGTGTTGCTGTTCCAGTCAATACCAAATTAAACAAAGACGTCTTGCATTCTTCCATTTCACCGATCAGTTTATGACCTTGAAGATCTTCTTTGAGTCTGAAATTTTAAACGAAAAAGTTGACATCTTTAGTTCAGATTTGATTTCTTTACTTGTTAATTTTTCTTGATAGGATCAAACTATACAAAAAAAGCATGCATCCATCTTCTCTTTGAAACTAAAACAAATTTTAAATTAATAGTTTAGGCTGCAAAGTATATAAAACAAAACGTGTTTGTTTGTTATTAAGCTTTTTAGATAATACAATCTCGAACAAAGGCTCAAAAAAAAAAATTTTAATTTGTTTGAGATATTTTGTATAACTAGAATAGTGACACAGTTAAATTAAGGGCGACTTTTAAGAGAAAAGTGTTTCAAAAAAATTATTAAATTCAGTATATTATTTTAATAATCTTTTAATTATCAGTTAACATTTTTAAGTACAAGTTCACATGGATAGACAATGAACTTATTTTAAAAGTACACTATTTTTCTCCTAATAAAAAAGTGTCCTTTTGTGTACTTTTGTTATGAAATTTTTTCCTAAAAAAAAAGTGTCCTTTTTATTAATTTTTTCTTTATTTCTTCATTTGTACCTTTATAATTAACCTTTATGGTTCCAGCATTTAATGTGGAACCTTTATGGTTTAAAAATATGAGTATATCACATTATGCAGTGAAAAACAAGTTTACAAAAGAACACTTTTTATGATAGGAAAAAAGAATTCCATAACAAAAGGACACATAACGAAAGTAAATTAAAAAGTTCATTGTCTATAGCTCCGCTACATTTTTTATTGGGTTTATATAAAATAAAAATATTGAAACAACGATCCACTTTAACTATCCACCAACCTAACATATATAGTAAGATGGAGTAATTATTAACCAAGATACCAAATAGCTCAGATAAGCATGATATTGAAAGCCTTCTGCCTAAGCTATCAATACAAAACAAAAATTAAATTAAAGTATTTTTTAATTAAGTTCATTCTGAGTTAACTCTAGCCTCATTAACCCCTTTTGTTAAGGGGGTGAGTCGGAAAATTCCATCTAATTCGGTTAATGAATTTGGAGTTTTCAAACAAAACTAAGTCGATAGACAAAAAATAGAAAAAATAGGTCACCCGTTTAGGCCATCTTACTATATTACAATTGAATAATCATTAAGTTTATCAATTTAATTCCCTGGACTTTTACCATACGAAAAGAGTTACTAGAAAGATGTGTAAAAGTAATAGACACAGTAAATATATCTTTAAAAGATCATTTAATAATAATAACATGGAAAATTTGCTACTCATGACTTAATCTCAGTATCAGAATATTTTCAAAGTAAAGCTTGATGGGTTTAGTAAAAAAATAAAATAAAAAAACACTAACCATTCCTAAATTTTTTCGCAAAAATTCTTCTAATTCAGATAGATTTTTAAATTCATAGATATACAACTTAATAAAGATAAAATTAAAATTGATTTTTTTTTAAATTTAAATAATACTTTTTCAGTTAGACCATCTGTTCGATATTTTGAATTAGGTTCTAATTCAAAGCAATTAAGACCACAATTGTATACCACTGATGCAGATTTTTTTTCACCCGCGGTCCAAAGTATTTCCGCTAAAGTTCTAATCAAGCAGTCTCTTTTTTCGACTTCAGTTGGTTTCAACATTCTAGAAGATTTTTTTACATCTGATTAGTAAACTAAAATAATTACCTTCGTGTATTTCTCAACTCTCTAAGAAAAAAAATAAAATAAACCTTAATATTTGGAATATAAATTACCCATTTTTGATTTCTTTTCCATCTATGTTCTGATAACTGGAAAGGAGTAGATTTTTTAGCAAAACAGCCTGAATCGACAGAATTAAACCTCTGCTACCATTCTTTAAAAAACATTTAGAAACTTCTAATTGAAAAAATCCATTACTTTTTCAGCACTAAGTCCATAGTTAAATTCTTCCAATGATTTCCTGAAAATTAACTTTGCTCTTCTCCATTCATTGCTAAATTCGTAAACTTTACTTCCGACTGTGTTCTCTCGTAAATCCTTTTTTCAACTAATTTATTTTGAATGACAAAAAAATATTTAAATAATAAATTTTACAATGGCAGTTTCTAAATCTATTAGTTTGAAATCTTTTGCTGAATTTTTCCCATTTTCAGATTTAAGAGAGGCAGACTTAGTCATTTTACCAGCCATGTGAGCCGAAAAATTAAAATTTAAAAGAGAATTAACTTTCTTAATTAAATAAAAAATTATTCAGTTATGTTTTTTTTTTTTTTTTTATTTAACAAACCTTTTGAAGCTCATCACGACTAGTTTTATAATACTCGGTTAGTTTTTTAATTTCATCATCTTTTAGCTCATCCTTTAATTTGCATAGTATATTTATTAATAGTTTTCGACAATTTAGAGTTACTTCAGGCCGCATCGAGACTACACTAGATATTCTAATGTCGCTGACACTAGTCGCTCTCTCATCCCATTCATCATTCAAACTCATCTTTTTCAATAAAATTTCAAAAAATTTTCATAAATAGAAATTTTTTGCTAAAGAAAGGAAATTATATTCCTAGCCGACCTTTTTGAAATCTCTATGGATACAGAATTAGTATAAGAGTGGTGAAAAATAGGCAAGTTGTTTAGCTCTTAATTATTTAAGTCCATTTATTGAGGCTTAAAAGTAAAATATTTAAGTCTGAGAAGAGAAAATCTTGGTTAAATTGAACTGTTATTTTATTACCTTATAAATATTTGAGAGATTGAGCCGAAATTTCTAAATAAAAATTAAAAATAATTGCCTAAATTTAAATACTAAATAATTTCATAATTAAAAATTTTCAATTACTTTTTTGACATGTTTTCTGAGAGAAAAAATATTTAAATTGCATTCCAATTTTTGTCAGCCTAAGTGCCCGAAAATCATTTAAAATAAATTTTAATGTGTCAAAAAGTGACAAGAATAATTTTTTTTTTATACTCTTTAAATTATTTGAGAACTCAAAATTGTTGAGTGATTTAGACTTTGGCTGATGTATTTAAATAAGACGAAAAAAATAAAGAGTATTTAAAAGATAGTGGTGTTGAGATTCAAGTAAAATTAGTCACATTAATATTGTTATATACATATTATATAAATTTGCGATAGCATATCAATTAAATTGATTAAAAAAAACTTAATTGACAATATTTTACATATTGCGACAGAATCAAAAATTTACTGTTAAAAAAAAACTTAAAAATTATAAATTATAATACTTATTCAGCATGTAAAGAATAGAATTAAATATTTTATTTTTATCTGAAGAAGCATTAGCTCGGCACAGTAAAACAAATAAATAAAAGTGTTTTAAAGATTCGTATTTTACACTAGAGGAATCGAAAAATTTTAATTTAGCAAGATTTTGACGAAATGATCATATGAATAATTTCTATATAAATATGTAAACAATGATAACTGGAAATTAAGAATCTAATTTTGTTGGTGCTGTTTAAAAAACTACAACTACAATTATAGCATTTATTAGTTCAATTTTGCCATATCTTGCTGTTACAGACCAGGTTTTATTTATTTTTTAATGTTTTTTTTTCGTATTCTATTAAAAAAAATTAACTAATATAATTTTTATCATTTATCATAAATAAAATACTATTTATAATAAATTTGTTAGGTAGTTTACTAGATTTGTAAATTAAAAATATTAGCGCTCAATTTAATTTAATTATTTTTTTATTTAGAAAGTTTGATGTTGCAGCATCTAGTGTATACTTGTTAACGAAAACCAGCAAAAACTGCACAATAAAAATTTAATAACTAGAGATAACTAGAGATTAATAATATGTGTCTTAACTTTTTCTTGATTGAATTTTTTATGAATTTTTTAATGTAATTATCGTTAAATTTTTAGAAATTTAAAGATTAAATTTTATAAAAAATCAATTTTTATATAAAAAATTTATTTTAATAACTTTTTTCTTTAGCACTAGAAAGCCCGAGGGGTTTTTTAGACCCCTTTTTGAAAAATTTTAAATTTAAAAAAAAAAATTGTAGAAATTTTTTAATTTTTAAATAAATTTATTTTTTATTCTTGAAATTTTAATTTCAAATTTTTGTAATAAATCAGCCGGGCTTTCTAGTGTTAAAAAAAATTCAAAAATTTTACAAATTTGTATAAATTTATTTGCAATACTGTTAGGATTAGTTTTTTCAATTCTATAAAGAGATTTTATTAAATAAAATTTTTAATGAATTCACATATTTTTCTTATCATTAAATTGTGTAATCATGTGACACAAGTTTCATGTTAAGCATAAGCTAAAATCCTGAGACATTCTAACAAAAAATTCAATTAACATTTAAAAATTTTAAATATTTCACAACAATAACCCTGATTAGTATTTAATATTTAAAAATTTGAAAATATTCTCTAATTAAAAAATAAATTGAAAACATATGAAAAAGTAATTTTTGTTCAGCTTTAATTTTTAATAAAAGTATTTTTCCATCTTTATTAATAATTAAATGCATAAAAAAATCAGTTAAAAAAAAACCAATTGATTGTTTTAAAAATTTAAATCATCTGTCCTAGACTTATTAATGTTTTGTCCATGAATCGTTTTCTAGCAAAGCAAAGCCACCATTTTGAAGGTCTATCCTCTTCACCGTATACTTTATTGCAAATTCTAAGTCCTGTTTCGATTCTGAGTTGTTTTAAGTAGGCCCGCAAATCATCAGCCTCTTTGGGAGATGATGGTCTAGCGAAAACAGCATTCAAGGGAAAGGCCGCTTCGCCTGGAATATCAAATTTTGAGTTAGCCAAAGTGTCCAAATCTTTAAGTGCTTGGATTTTGCTTTGACCCTTTACCAGCAAGATTACATTTTTTTTTCAAATAGTTCACTTACTTTTAAAAGAACTCTAAGACACTCGCTAATGTACAAAGTTAAATAAATTAGCACTCTGTCAGCGTCACTCTATTTTTTAGTTTTAAATTTTATGATAAACTTTAGAAAACATTACCCTAATGTCAAAACTTTTGAAAAAAATGTTGGCTTTAAAATAGGTGATGGCTTCATCAATAATATCTCCAGCTTCGGCTTAGAATAGGACAAGATAACTAAAAATAAATAAAATGGATAAATTTTATTACGATTTGTCTCTTTTGGAGCTGGTCCTCTAATTTGTGTTCTCAAAGGAAGAAGAGCCATGTTAGCAATCTTCAGATTGGAGTTTGTAAAACTAGAATGGTATGCCTTTAAAATATATACATGAAGCTTGTTCCAACTATTTTTAATTCAAGACTTACGGGCATTTTGTAAATAAATATGTCTGGTTTGGTTTTAATTTAATCGTTTGACTAAGTCACTCTTAACTATGATTAAAAAAATTATCTTTTTCTTTTCTCAATAAATTATGAACAAGTTAATCATATTTTGATTTTTTGTATTAATATTTAACTTAACAAATTACTTAATTTTTAAATTCTAAACTTATAAATTAATAAATGATAAATTGTTAAAAAACAATCCGTATTAACTCTCAATTCATTAAAAAACACTGCAAAGATCCGATTTAAAAAAAAAGTCTGCAGTTCACTTAGATTTTTTTTTAAATTTTAGAAAAATCACAAAAAATGAGTTCAATTGATATTTCTTTTTCTATCTACAGTCGTTGCTCGATAATATCACCCGTTCCGTTCTTTAATTTTTAGGGAATATAAATAAATGGGACAAAATAAAATTAAAAAATTTATAAAAATAACTTTATTCTTAAATTCTTTTTTTTCGTCTTTTTATTGAATATGGAATAAAAATTTGTTTAATTTTAACAATTTAATAATTATTTATTTTGGCTTGAGATAAATTTTACTGTATAAATAGATTGTTAAAATTCTTGATGAAAAAACTGCTATTATTAGATAAGCTATCCTAATTTAATATGAAAATATAATTATGATAAGTAAGCCATTTTAACACTCAAAAATCGGACGGCTTTTTTCGGCTCTTTATGCTAAATCTTTTCTTTGTTTTTATTTAAAACATTATTGAAATTTTTTTTTAATCAAAATTCTAAAGTCAAAAAATAAAAAAATAATTTAATTTTTGTTGCAAAAATATGCTTATCTTCGGCGTGTTAATTTTTAATCACTTAAATTTTTGATTCTTTCACTAGTTTTACTAAATGATTTAATTTCTACAGCAAATTTATACAAGCAGAATTTTAGAAATTCTAATTTTATTTAAGATTTATGATTAATACAAGAATTCTGATTTATATCAATTTATAAAAAAATCAGAGTTGTTTAAAAGTCCCAAAACAAGTCCAATACTTGCTTCGTTTCAATAAAAACCACCTGAGACAACAAAAATATCATTTTTTCGCAACAATAACTACCTGGAACGGTAAGATTTTCATTTGTCTTTGATTCTGACTGATAGATTCCTGATGCTTTTTATTTGGCTGAGTTTAATTTAAAATAAAGAAGATTTTGACTTGGACTTGACTTGAGACTTGTAACTTTTAAACAACTGTGGAAAAAATCAATAAAAACATAACAAAAGTAAATTATTTTGTGTTAGATTCCAAGCTCTGGCCTTTTTTTTCCTTGGTGGTTTCGACTTTTGACCTATAACTGAAAAAAAAAATTTTCTGGAATAACTATTAACTTTTGACAAACTGCAATCGTTTTTTGAAAATTATGATATTATCTTCATCTTGCTCACTTTCATTTTCATTGTCATTTTTAAAAATAATATTTTCAATTTCGATTTCAATCATTTTTTGTTACAATTTAAGAAAAATGAAAATACAATTGAGAATTTAATCAACATTAGAAAATAAAACAAAATTATATTTGTAAAGAAAATTTAGAAAAAAAAATTATGATATCAGTAATAATGATGCAATCAGAAATTTTGATGAAAAAAAATGGTCCTTATTTTCAAGGAATAAAAACTAACAAGAAAAATAGCACAAAGGGTTGAAAAATCCCTCTGGTTTTTGAGTGTTAAAAATGCAAAATATCTTCAAGCTTTGCTATTGATCCACATTGTATATCTCTACCTCTTCTAATTGCTGCTTACTCTTCTCTATATTAACCATCTAAATAACTTTTGGTTATACTACGGAGCTACTTGCTTGCTTTAGCTAGCAATATTTTCCTTGTCAAAAATCATCATGTCACTTTTCTTTGAGAACATAAATTACTTTTACATTAAAAGGTGTTAATAATTAAAAAAATTTTCTATTTTTTAATACTTCAATAGCATTTTAGTTTTTTATTAATAAATATTTTCTAAAATAATTATCTGCTATTTGTATTATTCAATTTTTGAAAAAAAGCTAAAGGAGTTTATAACTTATTATTTATTTTATTTAAAATATAGTTGGGGATGGAACTTAGTCCTTCCTTGCAGCCCCATGCATGAAATAACATATTTTTTTTAAAAAAAGTTCATGATAAAAAAAAAGAAAATTTGCTAACTTTAGTTTTTTAAAATGATTATTTGCAGTTAATAACTTAAAGGTTAAATATAACCGAACAAATATTTTTTTTTTGCAAAATTTAATGGTTGTAGAATTCGTTATTAATAATATTTTTATCACAAGACTGAGTGAGGATTAAAATACCATAAAAAAGGATTAAAAAACATAAATAATGTGAACGACACATAAACTTATATTTATTTATCAAAAAAGATTACAACCACATACAATGATTCTAATAAAATTTTACAAACACATAAAATTTTAATTTTATAAAATTTTAAAATAAAATTTAAAAAAAAAATATTAAGTCTTTTATTTGATATAAGTGTTAGTAAAACATAAGTTATTCTAAATTTCATTCAAATAAAAAGTTACAAACACATAAAAATAAAATTTTTCAAAATATTTAATTTAATCTTTTTCATACCAATACCCAGCTTTTCGTTTTTTTGATTTAGTTTTGCTAATAAAAGACTTCAATACAATAGCTGGAAAATTTATTGATTCTACCATACAACATGCTATTAAATGTGTACATACTGCCTTATCTAAAAAGTTAGAACAACTGCAGTCTGTACAATAGAATTTTGATTAGCATTTTTTATTTTTATCTGTTCTATTTTTTGATTCACTCTTTTTATAGTATTTTAATCCTTGGGATGGGAAATGTATTTCTAGAACGCCAAAATAAATTTTAGAAAATTGCTGATTATTGGTAATAAAAAAATTCGAAGTCTTGAAAATTTTAATATTTATGTTTATTTTTTAATAGATAAAGTGATTTGCTAAGATGCAAAAACTAAATTTGTTGAATGAATTATTATTATTAGTAGTAGTAGTAAATAGAACTGCAACTTGTTTTTGACAAATAAAAAAAATTGCATGATTAAGCTTACATTATTTTTATTTTATTTATACATAATAAATTTAAAAAAATTTAAATTTATCTAAATATATATATTTTTTTATAAAAGTGAATAAAAATAAAAAAAACAAGAATGAGAAAAGGATTTGGAATCGGTGCCATAAATAAAAAAGCTCTTCAACAAGTTAAGAAATTACTGAGAATTTAAAATAGTTTAGAATTTTTTTTTAAGTCAAAATTTGAAGAAAAAGCGAGTCAAATATCAGAAAATGAACTGGGTCAATTGACACGACAGGTTGACACATTCAAAAAAAATCTTGAAGAATTCGCTTTTAAGCACAAAGATGAAATAAAACGAGATGCCAACTTTCGAAAACAATTTCAAGACATGTGCGCCAATATTGGCGTAGATCCACTTTCTACTTCCAAAGGTTTCTGGTCCGAAATGCTTGTAAAGAAAAAAAAAATTTATCCTACAAATTTTATTTGGCTTTTTATTATTTTTTTTCATAGGGAGTAAGTGATTTTTATTATGAACTAGCAGTGCAGATTGTTGAAATTTGTAGTAGCATGCAAGAAAAAACAGGCGGCCTAATCTATTTAGATCTAGTTTTGGATCGTATCAAAAGAACTCGCAATAGATTTGTGAATGAAGTGTCACTGGACGATTGTAAACGAGCCATCAAAAAACTGAATATATTCGGTAACGCGTTCACTCTAATTTCAATGAATAATGGAAGATTTATGGTTCAATCGCTGCCTGAGGGAATGGGTCTCGATCATACCCAAATTGTTCAATTGGCAGAAATAAACAATGGTGTTGTGGATAAAGATTTGATAAAATCAAATTTAAAATGGGAAATGTATCGTATTGAAAATGTTCTAAATTTAATGCTAAAAGAAGGCATTATTTGGCTAGACTTAAATGATAATCAGTGTTCATTCTATTTTCCAAGTTTTTTTATAAAATAAATTTGTATTTTTTTATTTTCTAAATTTCGATTGATTTTTAAAATATTTAAAATTTAAAAAATTCTGTTTATGATATTATTTGATTCTAAATGGCATTTGAGGATTTTTTCTTAAATCTCGGTTCTAATAAAATACATACACAAAAGAAAAATGCAATAAATCATGCATAAATCTAATTTGATTTGTTTATTTATTTTTAAATATAAATAAATAAAATGAGTGAATATATTTAAAAAAAAATTTAATTCAAATAAGAAAATTTGAAAATATAATGATAGCAACAGGTAAAAATTATAGCTGATAATTGATTTTTTATTTTAATTTTAAAAAATTAGATTGCAATAATCAATGTAAAATAGAATATCCTGTACCATGTTCAGTGCCGACTCCAGTTCCAATCATAGAACATATTGATGTAATTAATTTTTAATATTAATTGATTCACATTTTTTAATTTCAAGGTTGCTCAACCGGTTTCAGTACCTGTTCCTGTACCAGTTCCAAAACCATGTCCAGTTCCGTGTCCTATCAATATACCTCATAGGGTTTTTATTGAAAAACCATATCCGGTGGCAGAGCCATGTCCTGTTCCGCAACCAGTTGAAATACCACAAATAGTTCCAAAGACAGTTAGAATTTTGATTAATTTGCCGTATAAGATACCTCAATTAGTGCCAGTACCCACTCCTGTTAAAATTCCAGTAAGAGTGCCTGTTCTTGTTCCGTACCCCATTGCTCAACCTGATCCAGTGCCAGATCCAGTTCCGATACCAATAGTCATTCGAGTTCCAAAGCCAGTTCCTGTTCACGAAGACGTGCCCATTCCTGTTAGAGTTACGATAAACGAAGCAGTTCCTTTGGCTTGTCCAGTACCGGTTCCAGTGAATGTTCCAGTAGAACAACCTTGCATTCAATCTGAGCTGGTTCCTGTTTCTGTTCCCAGTCCAGAACCAGTTCTGGTTCAATCTTGCCCAAAATTTTTAAATTTTTAATGTTCAATTTCATTTTTTTTTCTTCAATATATCTAATTAATTATTTGTCATTTTTTATTGTTCAAGGATTTTTTTTAATTATTTTTTTTATTTCATTAAATCTTTGAATTATGTTTTGTTTAAACTTTTAACAGAAAAAATTATTGAGTTCATTTTTTTTTTCCTTATTCACTCTTTGTGGAACATAGGGTCATTACTTTTGATTTCCACTCAAGTCGATCTTTTGCCTTTACCCTTGCTTCTCCCCATGTCATACCCAT
>VANL01000940.1:0-20100 GCA_006352455.1 Brachionus sp. 'Tiscar'
TTTGAGACTGTAGCATAATATGTTACATCATTACAAATAAAAAAAAAATCATTTCGTTAATTTAAGAAATTATTATGATTACTTTTTAATTGAGCATTTGATCATTTGATCATAAACTTCAACATGCCGAAAATATTCATCTCCTATTCTAATAAACTTACAAAGACGTTCATTATATGCTTTTTTTAGAAAAATTTTTTTCAAAGAAAATTTATAGTCATTCAAAAAGAATTCACGGTTTTACCCCATTAACGGTTCAACCCAGAATTACCATAAATACAATAAATAAATAAAAGAAAATTTTATATTTTTTTAAATTTTATTCATACATTCTGATATAATCCTGGGTTTCTTTTTGTAAAAAAGCTCCATCGTGATTATAGAACTTAATTGCGTTTAGCCATTCTTTTTTGGTCCAATTTTGCCAATAGACCAAATTGCTCCATGTGTAGCCATTTTTTTTAGGCAATTTCCACAAATTTTTACCATATTCTTCATCTAAATACTTATCAACTTTGCATGGAACCAAATATTTTCGTCCAAATAGTTCGCCAGAACACAAATTTGACTTGGTCAAAAATCTTCGCTTTTTAACCCTTTTTTCCTGATAGCCACACCAATGATGAGTAGAATTAAAATCATAAAAATAGAACATGTCTATCTGAAGACCGTTTGAGTCCAAGCGAAGTTCATAGCTGTCGTTCGGATAGCCGAATTCAACAATCAAGGCGGCTTTTTTGTTGCCTAAAAATGATTTTTTTATTTTTGGATCGTATTGTTGTGACAAGATTCCTATGTCTAGATCAGTTGTGTGCGGAATAAAGCCACAATCTCGGTACCATCCAAGAAGAGTTCCGCCCGCTAGCCAATATTCGACATCCAACAATTCAAGCATCTCAGCTATGTAGCCCAGCTTTTGAGAAAACATAATATTCTTTTTAATGTCTTGGTAATAGCCATTGTTCTTGTAATTGTATGCGGCCAAACTGTATCTGCACTCAATAAATTCTGAATTTTTGTACTCTTTTAGAAATTTTTTAACATCCAACGGTACATAAGCTATTATGTTTTCAATTTGTGTCTGTTTAATTTTGAATCTGAAAAATAAATTCATTCTTAATTTTGGTAAAATTTATTTTCTAGTTTAGTTTTCAGTGACAATTTAAATTAATTAGATAAAATAAATTCAATTTTATTGTATTTAAATTTTTTAAAACAGCATTTAATTTTGGTATTGTGAATTTCTTGAACAAAAAGGGACCAGTGGGGGCGTTAAAAGAAAATAGCATCAGAGTCCAGAGAGAAAGTTTCCCAGCTCAAATTAGAAACGATTTTGCGGCTGCAGTAAGTGCCAGACATGTATTTTTCTCAAATAGAGTAGTTTCGCATTGGAAAATGGCTTTAGATAAGTTCAATGGAATCGGCTGCTACAGCTATACACGGCCAATTGGCGGTGATGGGCTCAGACAATCAACATGTTAGCTGTCGCAGCAAGAACTACTACTACTACTACTATTAAAAGAACAAAAATTTTTCAAAATTAACTAAAATAAAATACATTTAAAGAATACTGCAGCTTAGTGCAACAAAGTTTGTTGCATCTTTTTTACCTAAAATAATTTTTCTGAGATAAATAAAAGACAAAAAATAAGACATCAATTAGATTTAAATTGATTATTGATTTTGTTTACTTAAAAAAAAATAAATAAATTTTTTTTTATTTTAGGTGAAAAAGATGCAATAAACTTTTTTGCACAATATTGCAGTATTTTTTTAAATGTACTTTATTTTAGTTAATTTTTATTTATTAAAAAATGAAATTTATTTTTCAGCAATAAACATTTTTTTTTATTAATTTTGCAAGTAAAAAACTTTAAAATGAAAATGCTCTGATGGACTTAGAAGGGTATTGAAATCAAATAAGCTATGAAGTTATCTTATTTTATCAATTTTGGGCTAACAAATTTTGAAAGAAAAATATCGGAAAATGAAAATTTCTAAGCTAACAATAATCCGGAATGAAGGAAAAAACTTTATTTTAAATAAAAGAACGGTTCAAAAGTCATAGTTAAAATAAAAAAAGATGTTTCAAAGACGTTTTCTATATGTTTTTTTTTGTTTAAAAGAAATTTTTTTTTTTAAAGAAAAGTTATAGTCATTCAAAAAGGAATTAACAGTTCAACCTTCAACTACTATTTATAAAAATAAAAGACACAATTATAGTTAAAAATCTATCTTATTTCTGTATTCTTGAAACAATGACCAAAGAAAAATAAGAAAAAATCCCACAACTCTTATTACAAAGGCTTTCTAAACAAAACACAAAAAAAAATTTTTTTGAATAATTTTATTTCAATTTAATCATGTTACTAACACAATTAAGAAGACATTAAACTTAATTTTATTTAGAAAGACAAAAGTTTGCTTTCTTTTTATTTTTTATAATTGTTTATTTTTTACACCACCCTAGCGGTGTTTACTGAATAATACAATACTATACTATTTAAAGGGTAAGGGTTACAAAAACAAAATTAATTTAATCAACTGGAGTTGTTTAAAATTCACAAGTCTCAAATCAAGTCCAAATAAAAAAAAAAGGCTTAGCACAAATTAAACAATGTGAGCTGAAAAGAAGGCTCTGGCATTCGGAACTGCCCAAGAAAAACTTATCTTTTAATTAAATAAATAAAATTAAAATTGACCGTTTTATAAATATCGCCAAGCTATGTCATGATATTCAAGCATACTGAGCTGTTAATTACTTGCTATAAAAAAAATATTGAATTTTGTAACAAAAATCAGCAATTTAAAATTCAAAATAATTTTTTATTTTAGGTCCAAGACTTGTTTTGAAAAATATATGAGTCGAATTTTGTCTTGACATTAACTTCTACTGATTAAAAAGTGAAAGTAAAGGTTTACGGCAAATAGCCCTAGAACTTGGCTATGAGATAGATCCCAAAATACGATTGGAAGAGTTGAAACATAATTTATCTAAGCATCCAGCGTTTCACACTGAAAGCAATCTTGAGATATTAGCAAAAAAATATGGACATAAGATTGTTTTTTTTGCCTAAATTTCATTGTGAGCTCAATTCTATAGAAGATCTTTGGTGTTATTTAAAACAGCATATTAGAGCAAGAACAAATCAGACATTTCCTATAGAATGATGGAGCTTTTAACCGAAGCAAGAGAAATGGGTTCTGATCTTTCAAAAAAATTAATTGGACGATTTTGGCGGTGTTAAGTAGTTTTCAATAATGGTGCGACATATGGTCAATTACAATCAAATGAAAGTCTTTTAGCTCAAAGTCATGCCATAATCAATCGATTTATTTGATTATGGTATTTGTCAATCAAAATTAATCTGTTTAGTTATAAAGTCATTTATTCTGCAAACTGGTATTTAAATATTTATTTTAGAATGAGTCACTAAGTTCTAAGTGTACTTGTGAATAAACCTGATGAGGATGTGATGTCGTGATCTAACGCATTCAACAAATGCTGTTTGATGATGTTGCATTATAGTTGTTTAAAAGTCCAAAAAAAAAGTCCAAATCATTAAAAAAAAATCTGGACTTTTTTTTTTAAATTTTATTCAAAAGTACTACTCTTCTTGACAATCATAAAAACTATATACGATCGCAGAAATATAATTATCTAGCTAAATCAATGAAAATTTTTTAATAATTTTTTAATAACTGCTAGAAAAATATTTTTTATTAGATATTTATTTAACTTTTTTCAAAAACTAATTCTAAATGTATATTGAGAGCAATTTTTATTAAAAAATAAAAAATTTAAAAGTTAAGTATTTATTAATAAAGAAACATTTATTATACCGTCCAAATTAATGAACTGTTATACAAGACCGTTCATTATTTTATTACGAAGCAAATAAAAATACTGAAAATTCCTATTTTTTTTTAATTTATTAAAATAAATTTTAAAGTCCGGACTGGGACTTTTGAAAAAATTTAAAAAAAAAAAGTCCGGACTTGGACTTGACTTGAGACTTGCGACTTTTAAACAACTCTGTGTTGCATCATCTTGTTTGGTAAATTAAAATACAAACACTTGGCTCAGGATTGGCACTAAAACTTAATACTTTTATTTATATTGTTTTGTAAAAGAAAAACTTCTCTTATGCTTTTAGTAAAATAAAATATTAAAAAGAAAATTTTGTTTGATTGTGAGTGAAGAGAATAGCATATTTTTCAGGAAAATCGAAAAAAATAGTAGTTGAGCACCTAAAAACATCGAATTCTTTAGTTTAATCTAAAAATTCTAACAAAAAAATTCAAATTTGACAAATTTATTAAAAATCACATGATTTGAAGAGATTTTTTAAGAAAAATAAAGCAATAAAGTCAAATTTGAAAATTTCTAAATTTTGAGTCAAAAATGTGGAATTCAGATAGCACTAAAGTTTTGATTTCGTGAACTTTGGAAGCTTAAATTTTCAAAAAAGCAAATTTTTACAACCGGTTGTATTTTTAAAAGTAAATTTTAACACCCGTCAAATTATTTTTTATTAAAAAATACCAAGAGTCATCCCTTTAGTTAAAGTTTAATTAGTTTCATTCTTTAAAAAAAGCTAATAAATAAAGCCAAAATCTTTTGTTAGTATCTTTATATACACTCTCGAATATTTACATATACATAACTTATTTTAAGTATACACTTAGTTATAATTTTTTGTACAATTTATTTTTCAAATCATTAACAATACATCAAAAATTTAATTTTATGCACTAAAAAAAATTTTTATCTCATATCATCTAGGGTTGAATTTGGGCTATTACAAGCCGGCTTCGAAGTTTGTAACTTTATAGAAAAGAGGTCGCAAAAGGTTGGCAAAAAATGCTTTGAAAAAAAATTAATTTGATTTAGACTTTTGTGACTTAATTTTTTTTTAACTGAAATTATTATTTTTTGTGTATAAATAATTAGACAAAATCGATTTTGGGTATTGTGAATTTCAAGAACACAAAAGAACAAAAATTTTCTCTTTATTAATAAATAAAAAAAAATAAAAAAATAATGCAACTTTGTGCAACAAAATTTGTTGCATCTTTTTTACCTAAAATAATTTTTCTTCTGTAATTAAAAGACAAAAAATAAAGTATCAATTAGATTTAAATTGTTTATTGATTTGGTTAATCTTAAAAAAAAGAAAATAAAGTTTATATTTTTGGAAAAAGAGATGCAACAAACTTTGTTAAGTTGCAGTATTTTTTTTAAATATTTTTATTTTATAAATTTTTATTTATCAAAAAAGGGAGAATTTTTGTTCTTTTTTTTCTTGAAATTCACAATACCTCTATTTTGTATAAATAAATATTTTGTGTTGTATCTTTTTTTTTGTATAAAAAAACTGGAGCTGAAGAGTCACATTTTGGAGATACACCTGACAATTTGGCTTTTTCGTTTTGCTTTTTATCTCAAATTTTTAGCAGAACCACAATCTATCATTTTTATGGGTTAGACACATTTTTTTCACCAATTGTTAGCCAAATTAAAGATTTTTTGGTAATGTTATTTAGAGACCAAGTGAGGAGTTGGAGAGTTTTTAGATTAAACAGTCAAAGAGCAAAATTTACTCAAAATTAGAATTTATTTAGGAATTAATCATAAAGTTGTGAAAAAAGGTAGCAATAGTTAAAACTTTTGGATTACCCGAATTTCTAAACTTTTGCACCGACTTTTATTTTTTATTTTTTAGAGGAAGTTTTTTCGTTATAAATATTTAAAAGTAAATTATATTTTTATGCCGAGTGTCATATATCAAATTGTAGAGAAAAAAATTTCTACAAATTAGTGCTTTTATTTTTTTTCTTTTGCACTTAATTTTTAGTAAAATACAACAAATAAACTATTTAAGATAAATAAAATAATCAATTTCTAAACTTTTGCAACATACTGTATAATAAGACTTTAGTTTATTCTTGTTACTAATTCCATCCAAGAGAAATATTATGAAAAGAATGGAAAATTTGTTTAATTAGAAATTTTTACTAAAACATAACATTTTTTTGATTTTATGACAAATTGTTAATTTCAAAAGTTCAAATTATCTATTAAACAATAAAATGTCCTATCTTATCATTTGAAAGCCAAGCATATCTCGTAAATTTTTTTTTTTAACCTTGTTCGCTCCTTGTGGAGCATAGGGGGGAGCTCATTTCCTTTCTAAGTACCTTTTTGAGCGAAGGCTCCGATCTGACACAGAGGTGACTGTATCGAGTTGATCATCTAAGCCGTAATTATCAAAAATCCCCAGTCGAAACTGGTCCCCCATTTTTTTTAATGAAAGGGGTTTAAAACATGCGCCCCGTACTACAGAGACATTCATAAGATTTTCTCTCCCCTTGCGGGGATCGAACCTTCGGCCCTCTGCTAGAATTACTAACACGCAAACCTCTCGGCTATACGGGCTGATATCTCGTAAATTGCCGACTCTAAAAATGGGGTTATAAAATGGATCTTTTTATTTGGTCAATAGAAGATTTAGATGAAATTCAAAATTTACTCACTGACTCAAAGCTCGATTTTTGTCATTGAAAAATTTCGGCTTCATGCTATTCTCATCACCGGGTATCCAGAAAAAATTTTCTCTTCGATAAAATGAGGACACTTGATAAACAAAGCCATTGCAATTTGCATAAACAGCACTTGGAATGGACATATTTTCATATTTAACATAATAAACATTGTTTTTACATTGAATATTTTCTAAATTCTAAAAAATTAATAAACAAAATTTTTCTTCTTAAATTTTAGTTCAAAAATACTTTGATTAAATTAAAAAAATTTTTGAAAAAAACTCCAAAATTTAGGTTGTCAGCGCTTTTGATGGTTTTCGATTTATTTAAAAGGCTAATATCGACCAGGAATGCTCTGTGGCCGTTAAGGATGTCAAAGACAGAGCCGACAGTGAGAGTGGCCGATTTGTTGTTCGCTTGAGCAAGCTCTTTTCTAAGACGTAGCGCAAATTCGTTCTCAACAGTCCGTTTAAGAGAATATTCTCCTTTAAAGTCCAGAATTTTCACATAGGCGCACAAAAACAGCGACAAGTTCAAAACTAGCAAAAACTTAAGCACTTGAACTAATCTTTTGTTGAACATTTTAGCCAAATCAATTCTTCTAGCTTCATTTATTTGTAAATACTCTAAATTAACATTGTTAGAAAAAATCAATATATTTAAAATTGAGAGCCAATTTTTTATTATTTTTCTTTAATTTTTATTATGCTTTAATAAATTTTTTAAATGAACACAATACGGAAATAAAAAAACTAACCTGGTCATATAGGTTAGTTTTTGTTTGTTTGAGATTAAGATTTGAATCTAGACTAGATAACACAAATATTCAAAAAAGAAGGGAGATTAAATAAAATATTTTTTTGTTGCCGCACTGTGATCTCTGATTTAAAAGACTATTCTTAGTTATTTTATGATAATTATTCACAATATATATAATTGATAAAATAAAATCGATTTTTTTTTTTTAGCTATAATAATTTTTTGTTTTAAATCACATGAATTAATAAATGATTATAAAAATAAAAGAGAGAATTAATACATTTGTTTTATTCGTTGTTTTTTTTTATCTCTTTTTTTGCTCTAACAAATTAAGAAGAAATTTTTTATTTCTATTTTAAAACACGTGATAAACAATTAAATATTTGATTTGGATACTCCCTTTTTAAGATACCAAGTTTTCGGACTAATTTTGTTTCAATATAATTCGTTCTAGCCTGCAGATAAAAAATTGTAAGAAGACTTTTAAAGACAAGAAGATTCGATTTCAATTTTAGCTTTCAATTTAAGAAATATGCAGCAATTTTTTCAATTTTACTATTTTAGAAAATTTACTTTAATCAATTCAATTTTACTAAAAAAATCACATTGTATATTGAATATAAATAAATTAATTAAAACTACTGCACCAAAAACCAAAACTCAGGTTTTAGCCCAAGCATCACGTTACATCTCGCCCATGTTAACCATAAATTCAAGTTTAAATGCCGAGTTAAAAATTGATTCATAAAAAAAAAAATTATTTCATAAATGATTAAAAATAATTTTTTTCCATTAAAAATACATTTTCTAGTTTTTTAAGTGTGTGGCTAATATTTAGAATTTAAAGTAAAAATTTGAAGAAAAAGTAGAAAAGTATATGTTGTTATTAGATTTTTAGTATCCAAATTTTATTTATCAATTTTTTCTCCCATCTTTTCTTCAAATCTTTACTTTAAAATA
Source organism: Brachionus sp. 'Tiscar' (assembly GCA_006352455.1). Taxonomy (NCBI): domain Eukaryota; kingdom Metazoa; phylum Rotifera; class Eurotatoria; order Ploima; family Brachionidae; genus Brachionus; species Brachionus sp. 'Tiscar'. The sequence continues at coordinate 8,266 of VANL01000940.1, forward strand.
TTAATATAAGCCAAGAAAAATGGATAAAAAAAATGCCAAATTCGTTTATGTGGTAATTATAAAGCGACAAATTTTTGTTCAAAATGTAAAAAAGCAGTGTGTGGATATTGTAAAAAAGAAATAGAGAGTATTTGTAAAAAGTGTGACTGACCAAGAATATTTTAAAAAGCCTAAAAAAGACTAAAATTTAATAATTTAATATTTTAATCCAATTAATTTAATAAACTCAATAAATTTGAACATTTAAAACATGATTTATTCTTTATTTATCATAACGAGTCAAAATGACTCGTTTTGGTGCTTCTAGTGTTAATAAAAAGAGAAAGCGTGTATATTTCTTTTGAAGTTTAGCTTTATTACAACTGTACTTTATTTTAATAATTTTTAATCATTTCTGATTAATTTTTTTTTCAATTTTTAACCCGGCATCTAAATTTGAATTTCAAAAATAAGTTAATGACTTACATGTATTATTGATGCCGCATCTAAATTCGATTTTCAGGAATTAACGCGGCGTTAAACACCAAAAATCTGCATTTAAATGCACGCATCAAAAGGGGGAAAAGTTTAACATGGGAGAGATGTAACGTGATGCTTGGGCTAAAACCTGAGTTTTGATTTTTGGTGCATGCATCTCTTTGCAAGGGTATACGGTAACACTTTTAGGTTTTGTGAAATTTAGTACAAAATTAAAATAATAGAACAGAAAATAATGCTAAAAAAACTAATATTTTTTTTTTCAAAAGGTTTTTACTATTTATCTAAAAACAAGATCGTGCAACATTCATATTTGCATTATTAAGAATATTCTGGTAAAACTCCGCAAATTTAGCACAATTTAAATTTGGAAAAATTTGGCCGTAGTGCATTTTGCAGAGATTTTGCACACAATTAGAAGACCTTTAGAAAAAAAATTTGTAAAATAGTAAAATTGTAGTTTTTTTTTCTACCTAACATTTATCTATTTTATAGAGAATTTGATAAAAGTATCAGTTGGACCATAAGACCCGGTTTTGGACTTGTAAAACTTGTAAAAACAAGAAGTATCTTGAGTGACTGTTAACTAACTACATGTTTTCAAGGTAATGATAAGACATTGACCTTCTGGTCATGTATTTTATGAAAGAGAATCGACTATGCATTATTGAGAATAAATAAATATTCATCTAGCTCCTTTCAAATAAGATTGAGACCAAATAAGGCAACAAAAGCTTTATTAGTTGATTAAAATTCCTTTTTATTTTATTTAACTGTTTGTTTGCTTTTTAATCAATATTATATTTCATTACAAATTAATATATTTTACTTTTAATATTTAAATTTTACCTAACATTATATATTTAATAGGGAACAATTTCCTTACCTTCACTAATATATTTCCATATCTTCACTAATATATTACCATCATCACTAATAAAATAAAGCTCCACCAATAATATATAGCTCCACTATATAATTTGGGGATTATCTAATCAATTTTATATAAATATAAATCGATAGTTTATAGTAATAATCAATTTTTTATTTTTAAACGACAAACAAACAAAAAATAAGAAACAAATAATGAGAAATTATAAGAAATAATTAGCTTTTACATCCTAACAAGAGCCTTGATAGCTTTTTTAGGAGCACCACGCTTTCGTTTTTCTCCCATAGGCAAGTTCTTGATCTCGAGAGGAATGGTGAATAGCTTAGAAAGGATAAAAATGATAAGATTAATATCTTTTATTTATAGCCATATCAGTTGACACTTGCGGAGTTAATCAAGTAAAAAAAATCAAAGCTTACATTTCAAGAAGACCATTAAAAGCAACTAGAAGACCCAAGTAATTCTCAGAATTGGTTAGTGATGACGAATTTATTTAGACGAGGTTTAATTAATTAGAGTAGAATTCGAAATATATTAGGTTCCATTTAATTTATTAGTGTAGATTTATATAATTATACTCAAAAGGAAATTTATTAGATGACGAATAGGTATTAATCAGATGACGAATTGGAAATATATTAGTGAAGGTAGAAAATGATAGCCTATTTAATACTGATCAAAATATTTATTTTACTAATTAATAAATATATAGTCTTAAAAATAGGGTCTCAGTGTTCAATGTACAAATCTCTAATCGGTTCCATCATTGATTACTCATTGCTTTACTTAAATGCCTTTGGTGATAACAATCTAAAAAACTACAAGTCATTCAAAACTCAGCAACCCGTATCAGATCAGAAATCCTTTTTCATCATGAACTCCAAGAACTGAAGTTTCATAGGCATAGTTTCATCGCCTTTGTGTAGCTTTTATCTTACTATTGATGATCTTTTTAAACTTTTTCAAAATATTAAATATTTGATTTTTTAAAATTGTTCATCCTTTTGCTGAAGGAGTCACAACTCGATCAGCTTTACAATAAATAATAATAATAAAAAAAAATGATCTCTCTATTAAAAAAAAATTATTAGCTACTTTTTTTTAGTTAAAAAATAAACTACCTACTGGAATAATTTCTTCCCGTTGTTGTAATAAGCAACCTCAAAAACCATTTAAAAAAATTCAAGTCTTAAATTTTTACTATCTATTCATATTATAAGTATATTATTAAATTTTTGAACCCTATTTAATTAATTAAACAAAGATTACAATTTCGAAAGAATTTCTTGAATATTTTTTACCCATTCTCAATATATAATTTTGATAAATTAGATAAATTAACGGGTGGCCAAAAATGGTTGTCTTAAAATTCATTTTGAAAAAAAATGGTGAACCCATAATGATATAACAATGAAATTTTGAGGATTTAAAGCTTTTTTTCTCTAGTTTCTAAAATTCATATTTTGATCATATTATTACCATATTTCGAGAAATGGTTCTCTTAGAAACTTTTGAAGTCATAATCAAGAATATCTCGAAATTTGACTTGCCATTTTTTGAGTGATTAATAACCAGGTTTCTTTCTTTATTTTTTCCTATAAAGATAAGGCAACTATCACATATTATAAATCTAAATAAAGCATTAACTCTGAGCTTTTTAACCAAGGTTTTTAATCAGTTACATTCTCTTGTTATCTGGAAAATTTTCAACTTAATAATATCTAGCACTTAAGCTATAAAAATACTCAAAATCAAGACTTAAAAAGAAAGATTTTATTTTATAAAGATATTATTTAAAAGCTTAAATTCATTTATTTATATGTACAAAATTTTAAGATTTTACCTTTTATAGATCAAAAGTTATTCAATAAAAACACAAAACAACCACGTTTTTAAGATTTTAGAACAATGGTCATTTTTTGGTGTTTTTTGATTATATCTTTTCGAAAATTTGTCGGAAAAAAACAATCTATAGCTCATTTGAATTATAAAAAAATTCTCTACAAAATGATATATTAAACTCGCAACTTATATATGGTGTCTTATCAGGACAACATATGTCGCAGGTAGGGGTCAATTAATAGGCCAGAGTGAACTAATTTTGAAAAGAAAGTTAAAAAAATATGAATTTTAGAAACAAGAGAAAAAAAGCTTTAAATCCTCAAAATTTCACTGTTATATCATAATGGGTTCACCATTTTTTTTCCAAATGAATTATAAGTCAACCATTTTTGGCCACCCGCTAGATGAATTAAGGAATCTAATCTTGTTTCAATGTTTCAACAAGCTTGATGGCTTATTTATCACTACATTTGAGAAACTAAATATGAAACTTTGGAATCGTTTGGAAGCTATGAAAATGTAGAGGTGTTGGAATGATTATTTGCGGCCAAGTCGAGTGCTGAATTAAAAACACTTAAAAATTAATTATTAAAATTTTAAAATTCCAAGTCTGAACTTTAAATTTTTAATTGGGCCACCTTAAAATTAATTAGGGAAAAATAGACATTTAAAAAAATAAAAAGCAACTAAGTGTTCTTTGAGCGAATAAAAGAATAAAAAATTATAAAATTGTCTTAAACACACTAAAATAGGTTAGACGTCAAAACATACTAAGGCTTTCTCAACCTATATTTTAATAAAGTGAAAAAGGCTGGGAATTTCAAACTGAGTCAATTGAAAATAAAATCTTCCAAATTATAAAAAAAATTAGTTGATAATTTGATTTAAAGGCTTTAATTATAATATTTTTAAGAATAAAATAATATTTTATTTAAGAAAAATTAAAAGACACAACTGTTTACTTAGCCTAATTGATAGGACTCTCTGAACTTTTAAAATATTTAAAATTGACTGGGAAAAAATTAACAAATAAATTAAGTTCGAAATTTAAAAAAACTGTTTGAATTTTTAAATTAAATTAAATTTTTAAGTACTCTTAATCGAAATATTTGATTGAAACTATAAAAGAGGTAAGCAGGAACCTTCAGAGTTTTCGCCCAGGTCCATGCCATAAAAGTTATGTTTATCGTTTTTTTTTTTGTTAAATTTCTTCTCAGCCGAGGAATCGAGATGATGAAATAGTGTTAATAAAATAAGATAAAATAAATAAAAAGTAAATCAGTAGTAAATAAAAAAAAAACAATTAACTTTGAACAATTTTATTTCAAAATAATTAAATACAATTTTTCCTGGATCATAATGATTATGTAAACAATTGATCACCAAAAAATGTGATCAGGGAGTATCATGACGACTATATGATCTCAACTGATCACAAAATTAGTGGTCGTAAAAAAATGTGATTAAATAATAAATGTGAATCAGAATAATAAAAAATCTATTAAATTTTTATTTTTTCTTTTCTAGAAAATGTAAACATTATGTGATCATTTATTTTTTTGTTGAGCAAGAGTTAGAAAAGGTAGAATTAGAAACTGAAGAATTGTTAGATGAAGAATCAGAAGTGCAAAGACCAGAAGAGAAAGAATTTAGTGAGCAAAATTTGCTCGAGAAGTCTACTTATTCTAATACTTTGCGCGATGAAAATGAGGAAATTTCGGACGAGGATGCAGAGTATTTCGAAGAAATCGAAGAACCAGAAAAAGTGGGTCTACCCGGTCATGTGAACATTTGGTCACATAATATGTGAACAAAAATTGTTCACGGCTTAGGTGAACAATGTTCACCTAATTTTAACAAATTATTTTTGTTCACATAAAGTGATTTTTTAACCTTTTGGGTGAACACCAGGTGGTTATGTGAACAGAACTGATATTAGGTGAACAACATAAAATTTACGTGAACAGAAAGAGAATACGTGAACAAAAAAAATTTATTAATTATAATCATGAATAAGCTCGTTTAGTAAAGTAAATAATAATATTTTAGTCTTTTTTCTTTAATGGTCAATATATTTAATGACTTTTTGATTTGTGTAAATTTAGTCCACGTTCACCTTCAAAATATTTACCGCATAAAACGCATTTCAATGGATTACGCTTGTTACTAAGTACTTTTTCTACATTTTCAACCATGGACTCTGGTATTTGTGAATTTTCTTTGGCCAAAGATTCAAAAAAAGCTGCCTTTTTTTAGTTTCACTTAAAAACCTTTGCTTTAGACGTCTTTGAATATTGTTTATTTCATCACTTTCAAATTCATCAGCATCAGCGTAACTATTATTACAGTCATCATCATTTTTAGCTGTACTGGAATGGGTTGTCGAAACTTCATGTTGTTTATACAACGTTTCATCATCAGCTTCCTCATCATCAGGTTCTTCCTCATCGTTCTTTCTCTTTCTCTCTTGATCTTGACTCTCTCTCTCTCTTCTTCTTCAACTTCTTCATCACGTCGATCTTCTTGATCTGTGCTTATTAAAGAACCACAAATTGAACCACTGTCCGAACCAGATTCAGAAGCCGTTTCGAAATCAAATACTTCTTCTTTGTTTATTTCAATTCCAAATTCGGATTTTCGACATTTTGAAATACAAATAAGCAAATAGTTGAAGTGAAAATTTTTTCTACTTTTATATATCTTAAATATTTCATCACTTGTTCTTAAATTTAAGTAAGCGCTTACTTTTTCTTTTTACATGATTAAAAGTTTCAAAATAATTTTAACAAACTTATGAAAAAAATATTTATGAAATTTTTTATTTTTTTATTCTTTTAATTTTTTAGCATTGAATGTTAGGTGAACAAGAGCATTTTTATGTGAACAGTCGAGGTTTATGTGAACATGATTTAGTTTAGGTGAAAAAGATAATTTTTATGTAAACAGTCAAGGTTTAATTGAACATTAGTGTTTATGTGAACAAAAATAATTTGTTAAAATTAGGTGAACATGTTATTCAAAAATGTTGGCTGACCGGTGGCTGGACCACGAGTCAGTCGTTTTTATTAATTTAAAATAAAAAGAAAGTTCGAAAGCTACCGAAAATGGCAATGGTAGCTTATATTTATAGTGTATCTCCTATGTACCAATGCGTAGTGGATGTTGATATGCGCCTGGAAGGTGCGTCTGCCGGATTGTCGGTAGATGGTACGTAGGAAGCTTTGACACTATATTTAGCTTTGGCCCAGTTTGTGTAGATGATCAGGGACAGGAAACGATGCATAGAGTCCCTATTCTTTGAAAACAATTTTTGTTCACATATTATGTGACCAAATGTTCACATAACCGGGTAGACCCGAAAAAGTTGACGATAAGATCGAACAATTAACTGAAAAATTACAATCCTTGTTTAGCGATGTCAAAATGAAAGCAATTTTATGTGAGATCAAATCATTGGAGCAACCTAAAAGTTCTGATGATCATATGCAAGTAATAAAAAAGATACTTAGCAACAAAAAAAATCCGATTGCATGTGAATTGTGTGGTCAGTTTATGAATGGTGAAAGGGGAATACAAATTCACATGGCAAGAAAGCATAAATAATATAAAATATATTTTTGTCTTAAGATTAATTTAATAATGACTTGGACTCGGAAACCTTTTTAAAAAATTTAAAATATTTAATTGACAACATTTATAATAAGTTAATTTATAACATAATAAGTTTATTGATAACATAATAATTTAATTGATTTTTTTAATATTAAATAATATTAAATTATTGATAACAAAATCTTTTGATAAAAGTTGTTATCACCTTGATAACATAAACTGTTGCTCAATATTTGATAACATCTTATGTTATCAGTTGATAACACTACCGGGGATACCCATTAATTTATTTAATAATCAAATTTTAATTAAAAAAAAATTAAATTAAGTCTTATTTAATTAATAGTCAATTATTAATGATACAGTGAACAACTAATAGAATAATCCAGGTGCAACCTCAAGCGTGCCGTCCACATACCAATTTGGGTAATTGTTTAAGAGTTGAATATTCTTTTCATCCATTGTATAAATGGTGTCTAGTTTAGTCAATTCTGTTTGAGTTGAGTGAGAGATATGTTAAGGTAGGACTGAGTCATTCTATTCGATTGGTTATCAGACTTGTGGAGGAATACAAAGAAGGTTTCGAAGCAAGATTGCTACCTTACTATTTCTTCTTTTTACCCTGAAAAATCAGACATTTAAACATGTATCCTGTTAACCTCAATTACAATATATCTAATTTTAATTTTCTTCTATTTTAACTTTATTTTATTTTGATATATATTTTTTTTTAATCTGAAGGCGCCTTAGCTCGATACAGATATACAAATAAATAAATAAATTTTAGTTAAATCTTTACAAGTTGAAAATTTACACGTCTAATTTATACAAGTCAAAAATGAGTTGCGTCAAATTATTTGTCTTGTCAAAATTAAACAAGTTGACAATATTCAAGTCGAAATTAGAATCTACCGACTTTTGGCATGATTGATGCTCTCTAAAGCCTAAGAAACACATACTTTACTTTGCCCTCCTTTCAAACATGGGTTCAAATGATTAATTTAATTTAAAAAAAAAAAAAAAGATCTATGGTGACAGAATTTATTTATTTTTGTTTAATTTAATAAAATAAAAAATTAATTTAAACCGGAAAAAAAAATCTAAACTAGTTTAGAGTAGCATGCTAGCTGGGTTCTCCATATACTTTTTAAAGTGTTCTAGCCACTTGGCACCGACAGCACCATCAACTACTCTATGATCAGCCGACAAAGTTACGCTCATAAAAGTGGCAACTCTGTGTCTTTTAAAAAGTGATTAAAAAAAAAATATAATAAAAAATTTAAAACAATTACCCATTTTTGTCATCGGGCACTACTCGTTTGTCGGCACCACCGACAGCAAGGATGCACGATTGAGGCGGATTGATGACAGCCGAAAACGATTTGATGCCAAACATGCCCAGATTCGAAATAGTAAAAGTTCCACCCATGAACTCATGCGGTTGAAGCTTGTTCTCTTTGGCTTTTTGGGCCAAACTGGTCACATCAAAATTAATGCTTGACAAGCCTTTTTGATCTGCGTTGAACACTATGGGAGTAATAAGACCATTTGGTGTAGCAACTGCCACGTTTATATCAACATTATTGTATTTTCGAATGTATGTGTCCATCCATGCCGAGTTTGCCTCAGGTACTTTTTTACATGCCATTGCCGAAGCTTTGATTACAAAGTCATTAATTGAGATTTTTATGCTTTCTTTAGCCAATTGTTCATTCAGATCTTTTCTTACTTTAAGAACGTTTTCGAGCTCAACATCAACGGTCAAGTAATAGTGTGGCACGGTTTGTTTAGATTGAGTTAGACGCTTGGCAGTGACAGCTCGATAATTGTTTATGTCCAAGTCTTCGTAGCTGAGATCAGATGCCGGTCGAGCAGGCACAGCCTTTGGTGTTTCAACAACATAGTTGTGCACGTCTTGAGCTCTAACTTGTCCGTCCGGACCAGATGGAGAAACCAGAGCCAAATCAATATTTCGTTCAGCAGCAAGTTTTCTAGCTAAAGGTGTGGCAAAAATTCGTTCAGTTGATGCTCTAACAGGTTGAACTTGGGGTGTAGGAGTGGATGGTGCTGGTGGTGGTGGTGGCGGAGGAGTGTGAGTCTGAACAGGTATTGGTGTTTCTGCTTTTGTTTCTTCGACAGCTGGTTTAGCTTCCGTAGCTGGTTCGGCTTCTGGTTTATAGTCGGCAAAAGCAGCAACTTGTGATTCATCACGCACCATAATACACAAAAGAGTTCTTAGTGGCAAGTCCTTGCTTTTTTCTGGAACAAGTATTTTGGCTATGTAGCCTTCGTCGGTAGCCTCAAGACCCATTGTTGCTTTATCTGTCTCAATTTCAGCTATCAAGTCTCCTTCCATCACGTGATCACCTTCTTTTTTAGCCCATTTAGCTAGCGTGCCTTGTTCCATTGTCGGCGATAGAGCTGGCAAAACGATTTTTGTGTGCTCTGGAAAAGAGGCCAAATATCGTTTGTTTATTTTAAAGCTGTTGAGTAAAGTTAATTTTTGTGACAATGGCTTGGAAACGTTTGTACTAAGACGCACGAGTCGAGACATTGAATAGGACCGTTGCGGCACCATACTTAACAAACTAGTCAGTCGTTTGCTCGACGTGGACACCAAAGCTCGCTGCATTTTTGTTCAATTAATCTAAAAACAAAGCGTTTAAAAGCGTCACAATAGATTTATTTGATCTAAATTTTATGTAATAACTAGTTTGAATTTTATCGCAATAACAACAAAAATTTGCAGCTTTAATTTAGAAATTTCAGCTGTATATTGGGCTTAAAGTGCTTGGCTTATACATTGCAAATGTAAATTTATTTTTTGCTTGCTAATAGTTTTTTTTTTTAAATCAGCCACCCTCCTATTTTGAAACAACCGGGCTTGGGACCGGCTTGGGCATAGTTATGGCCAAAAGAAGACTGTGGGACGTTCATCAATGAACAAGATCACTCAACCGAGCACTGTGTGCTGCGATCTCGATCTTGCTCACGACTAGCTTGGAACCACAAACCAAGCATTATTCTCACTTTTTTGGAGAATACTTAACTTTGTCTTCTTTTTTTTTTGTTTACATTTTGGGCTTTCGTCTCTAAAAAAATATTATATGGTCAGTAAAATAACGTATATTTAATCAGTAAATATACTTCAGTAAATTAATTGAAAATAAATAGCAAAAATATTTATTTTTTCAGTAAATTTTTTGAATTTTCCAGAGATGTTTAAAAGTCCCAAAAAAAAGTCCAAGTCATTTTTTTCTAAAGTCCTACTTTTCTTGGCAACCATAAAAACTATTAAGGATCGCAGAAATATCTATAAATAAATCAATAAAAATTTTTTAAAGATATTTTAAAAAAATGCTTGAAAAATATTTTTTTTCAATTTTTTTAATTATCATGTTTTTGTTTTTTTAGAATATTATCACTTTCTGCACTATTATCTAAGCACTTTTCTGGAATTTCAACTAGTTTGACACTTAATGCGGCTATTAAAATGTGCTTGCACATATAACTTTTAAAAAATTAAGATTGATACTGGTATTTTTTCACTAAATCAAAAATTTCTATGTTCTCCATTATGAATTTTTAAGTGGAAGAAAAAGAAATTTTAGAAATAATTAGAAAAAATAGAATGAATAAGTAAATTTAAGTCGAATAATATTTGTTAGAAAAATTAAGAAAAATTAGATTTTGTTAAGTAATTTTAGTGATTGAATAAGAAAATTAAGTGAAAAAATAATAAATCGCCGAATATTATCTGTATATCTTTAATGGGCCTCATAATTATTTTGGACTCAATAATTAATAAATTATCGGATATGCAATTACTACTTTGGACTCATCTATTAATAATTTTTGGCCTCTAAAATTTTTAAATAAGAGCTACGAAATGACTTAAACGGTAACAATTTTTATCTTAATATTTATTTATTCTTTAAATGAAATAAAAAAATTATATTTTGAGAAAAATTAAAGAAATTTATAAACTTTAATTAGATATTTATTTTAACTACTGTCAAAAACAAAATCTAAATAAATATTGAGAGGAATTTTTTTTCAAACATAAAATATTTATTAATAAAAAATAACGCCTTTTTTTTTAAAAAAAAAGTCCGGTCTTGGACTTGACTTGAGACTTGCGACTTTAAAACAACTGTGGAATTTTCTCAACAAAAGTATTTTAATCTGCAGTAAAATTTATTCAGTAAAATATTTAAAAAAAATAATTAAATGTTGCAAAAGTTTAGAAATCTTTTTTTTTTCGTTAACAAAAGAACTGTTTTTGCATATATAATAGGCGGGAAAATAAAAAAAAGCGGTTTTTTTTTTCAATGTGTTCAAAGCAGACTCATACGAACATGGTGAACACACTCATTTATTAAAAATAAAAAATTAGATAAATTTTTAATATAAATCAAACTGTTTTAATTTATAAATTTAAATAAATAGTACAAAATAGAATAATAAGAAAGAAGGAGAGAGAATTGACATTATTTTAGGTTATTATTTTTTTTGTATTTTACATAATTGAGAAAATTATAGATGTAATCTGTGTCAAATTTGGGAAACATTTTAATAAACTCAATAAAGTATAGATTTACATTATTAATTTTTCTTTGTCTAAAAAGAGATAAATTTAAATCTAGATCTTTCGGTGTAAAAGAGTTTATAAATTTAGAAAAAAAGGAAGTAAAATGTTAATTCACCAAAAGAATTAAACCCTAGACTTCCTGAAGTATAAAATTTATTGCTGTTTCTTAATTTATATGGTTTGTTAAGTGATTCGTTCACAATAAGTTGAGTTTTAAGTGGAAGAGGCGATTCTGGGTTCTTTAAAATCTTTTAAGAAAAACAACAAAGTTTAATGATCAGTCTATGGTGAAATTCGTTAAGACCTAGAATTTCAAGATTAATATTTATTGTATTGAAATCATTAGGATAATTAACTTGGGCTTTGAAGTGAACCAATTTGAAAAGTGAAATATAATATGAATTGGATAGAGATTGAATAG
>VANL01000941.1:0-20099 GCA_006352455.1 Brachionus sp. 'Tiscar'
AGAGATCAAATATCGGTGATACATGCTATGTATCACATGATACATTTTGTAGAACCAGTTTTAAACCAAAGGAAAAATAGTTATTACAATTTAAAATTTTTGTTCTTGTTTTTTTGTTCCAAAATTCACAAATCCAAAATTTTCTTTAATCCAGACGTCCAGTTTAGCCTTAAAACTGTTCAAAATCCGTTAATTTATAATGTCAGTTGGCGGTTTGTTCTAGATTGTCGTGAGCCTGTTTGTAAGGAAATTAAATCTTGGTTGAAAATACTTTTTATTCTTTCTCTATAAATAGTTCTATTATGAGATCTGAGATTAGATTTCCTGTTTTGAGCAAACAAATATGCGTCGTTTACCAAGTTAACAATTAACAATTTTGAACATTTGGATAAGATCGCCTCTTTGCCTTCTCGTGCTGGTTGTTAAAGCTTTTGGATTGCCCGAATTTCTAAACTTTTGCACCGACTTTTATTTTTTAATTTTTAGAGGAAGTTTTTTGATTTTAAAATCTTTAAAAGATATCTATATTTTTATGCCAAGTGTGATATATCAAATAATTTTCAAATTAGTGTTTTTATTTTATTTCTTTTGCACTCTAATTTTTGTAAAAAATTTTGGATAAATAAAATAACTAATTTCTAAACTTTTGCAAAATACTTTGTTTCGAAAGTATTTGTCTATTTTTGCTTTAAAAAATTTAGCTTGATTGAGCTTGGACTGCATCCACTCCCAACATATCCCAGTCATTGACTACACGAGAAAATTTTTTTACACTCAGTCAATTTCAAAGTTTATTTCACTTAGTCAATGTACATCATTTGAAATTTATTTATTAGAAAATTTTATTAACTATTTATTGATGAATGCTGTTACCTCTGTAAGTTTAATTTTTTAATTAAATCAAACAAAGTTAAATGCGTTAAATGATAAGCTACAAGACATCAATATTGCTTCTAATTCAGTTAGGACTCTGGCTTTGGAATTGGAGAAAAAATCTTATTTAATTAATTCAATTATTTTGAGATCATAGAAATTTTAACAGTGATCTCAAGATTGCATAATTTACGAAAAAAAAAGTAAAATTTTAAAATGCTAATTTTTGAATCTTTTCAAAAGCAAAAATTAAAAGGCACTAGAAAAATGCATTTATTCTAACTTTTTTGGCCTTGGTTTTGGTTTTACTAATATTTACAATATTTTACGTAAATTAATGTTAATTTTGGTAAATTTACTATTTTTTTACTAAAGTCATTCTAAGTAAATTTACCAAAATTTTGACTTTAAAAAGTTAAAATATAATTTCAAAATAAATCCAGGTCTTAGTTTAAAAATCAAAAGATGATTTTATCTACTTAATTAAATTTAACTTAAAATGCAAATATTTGTAAGAATTGTTTTATCTATAAATTTTTCAAACTTTAATTAAAAGTTTATTTGTTATCAAGGACCAGAAATAAATTAAGTGTCTGCAAAACACATTTAATCAGTAAAATGAGAGAAAAAAAATTAGAAAAAGCCAAAACAACTGTAAAAAGTTAAGTTAATTTTTTAATTTGAATTTTATTTTTATAACCAAAATACGAGTAATTCTTAAGCTAAATGTCAATATGAATAAAGAAAAAAGTTATTTTAAACTTAAAAAACCTTTTTATGTTTTTAGAAAAATCAATCAAATTTTCATTTATTTTTTATTCATTAAACAGAGAAAAAAGTAATCGATGAAACACTTTTTCTCAAAAATATCCTAATTAATAGTAATTAAATTTTTATATTTTTTTTCTAAATCGATTTTCTCAGTGCTAAATTCAAAAAAAAAAACTTTGAGCTAAAAAAAATTACACACAATTTTAAAATGGTACACAAAAACAAGAAAACAAAAAAAAAAAAAAAACTACTTTTCATCAAGAGTAGCTTTTTATTATAAATTTTTTTTAATTAACTTTAACCATTTGATGTGTATTATTTCGATAATCAAAAAAACAAAAAGATAATTATCATTTGTTTATATTGGTTTGATTATATTAGATTATTTTTAGATATGTTTAATATTATAATAGTGCATCTAACTTAAACAGCTCTCTTTGCATAAATCTTTGACAGCTCAAAAGCATTCAACATTTTTATTTTTGTGTATCAATTTATATGTAGTTGAACTCCTAATATTTATTCTAATTTAATTTCTTTTAAGCTTTTGTTTTAATTTTTTTTTAAAATTAAACTAGTTTTTTTCATTTCTTTTTGAGGAAATAAAAATGTTGAAAGCGGAAGTGAAATAAAAATTTTGGAATTTTTTTTTTATTAAAAGGTTAATCTTTTATTTTATATAGAAGAAAACTTTTCAGTATTTTTTATTAATATTTTTTTATCAGCTTCATTTTCAATTATTTAAAAAGCGTCATTTAATCTTTGCTTAGCTAGCATTTTAACTCCCCAAATATTATAGCAATTTTCAGCAATAAATGTAGTTTAAATTTTTTTTAATTTCTATTTCTTTCGATAAACAAATTTTTTTTTATTTTCTTAAAAAATCAATATTCTCAATATGTTTCAAAGAGATAAAATTAAAATTTGATTTTAAAAATTTTATAAAAAAAGGATTTTTTTTTATTAGTAGCTCGACAAAAATTATAAATTAATGTTTTATTAGTGTTAAGACCAAAGTGTTGACATATCTCTCCTTATTATATAGTTTTTATATTATGGCTTTGTGAATTGTGGAACAAAAAAACAAGAACAAAAATTTTAAATTGTAATAACTATTTTTCTTTTGGTCTAAAAATGGTTCTGTAAAATGTATCATGTGATACATAGCATGTATCACCGATATTTGATCTCTGCAAAAGCTATGAAAATCTGCAAAATAGTATATGCATTAAAAAATCATTAAAATTTAATTGCAGAGATTTTGCACAGATTAAATTTTAGGTGATACATGTTAAGTATCAAATGATACATTTTACAGAACCATTTTTAGACCAAAGCAAAAATAGTTATTACAATTTAAAATTTTTGTTCTTGTTTTTTTGTTCCATAATTCACAAAGCCTATATTATGAGGTCTGCTAAAGTAGCTAAAGCGCTTGTTTCGATTTTTGTTATAATTTCGGATTTCATTTAGTAAACTTTTATTAAATTGTTTTATTTATTTTTTGGCTTAAATCCCTAAAGTCCAAAATCGAGACTTTAAATTAAAATTAATTTTTTTTAAAAGTGTGGGATTAAAGAAATTATATTTACAATTGGGTAGAATAAATGTATTAAAAAAACTCACACTGACCCAAGTTTACATAATTTTTTTACAATTTTTTTTCTAACAGCAAAAGAAATTCAACATGCTTGTTTAGAGAAATTTAGATTCTAAAAAATTCAAAAACCTAAAAGACTGATATATGCAGGATTATGCACAACACTCAGATATAGCTCAACATAGTTTGATATTATGATATTATGTTTCTGCATTTAATTTTATCATTTAAGAACACTCTTAAATTTTTTTTGAAAAATAAATCTTGAGCATGAGCATAAAAATTTTGATCAGTTACTTCAATTTGCCTAAGCTGAGGCGTAAACAAAAAGTAGATCCAAAAAAACTGAAAAATTGCCGATTTTTCGGCTAAATTAGTTTCTAAAATTTTTTTTTCCCTTTTCTATTAACATCAAACTGTAGAAAATTTATTTCTCTATAAGATGATATGTCGCATTATGAAGCCTTATATGTTTTTCGATTACTTGTAGACACTCAAATAAGACCAACTTTTGAGTAGGTCGCTTACTTTCAGACCCCCTTGTCCAAAAATTGTTTTTACCTTTTCTAAACAACCAAGGTTTTCATATAAGGAGATTTTTGATTGCTTAAGTTGTACTCTATTGTCAATTTTCCGTTTCTAATTCGACGAGCTTTTTCAATAAAAAGCGATTATCATTGTCATCTGCTAGCAAAAAATCTTTTTGTTTTTGTGAAATTTCCAAAAATTCTGCTTTTGAAATAATTTGCTTAGGTTCGTCTTTTTGATCATCATCTGAGTTTGTTTTTAAAATATTTATGGACCAAATTAATAGTGAATAAAAAATAATTTTTAGTTATTTATAGTTTTATGAGTAAATTTTTTTTCCTTATTCTCATTAAACATATTATTTGCACTTGATCTAGTCAATGTTTTCGAAAAATAAAAACTTGTCTCATCATTTATTGATTCAGAAGCGTCAAACTCAGTCTCGTCTCTGTCTGACTCTAAGCAATCAAAGTCAGGTTTAAATTTTTGAGTTATGCAGTCAGTATCTGAATATATTTTACTTTTTTGTTAATTTTAAGCTAGAAATTAAGTATTTTTGAAAGTGAGTTTTTTCATCTCCATTATTTTAGTAATAAGTCCAATATAAAGGAATGAAAGCATTCACCAAAATGATTCTAATGCAATTTCGGCTTATTTCAAACAGATAACTTTATATTTATTATTCAATTTACTTTGAGGCTGAGGAAAAAAGTTAGAAAAATTTTAATTTTGTTAATTTGATTCTATGCTAATTGACGATGTTGCAGTTCTGCTTTTTTTTCTAGTTTTTTAAGTGTATTTTTTTTCGACTTCCATTGAAGCATCAAATCCAGGGCCTAGACGACTGTCTTGAAATTTATTTTCTAATTTTGAGTGAACATCTTTCTATTAGAAATTATTTGAATTTTATTTATTTGCATTTTTAATAAAAAAATTCACAGCTTACAAGTATTTTTTAAGAATTTTACTTTTTAAATATAATTAAAATGAAGTGAAGCTTAAAAATGAACCAAAATTGATGATATGTTAACAGTAATTACTCAAACTGAAAAACTACTTATGTTTTCGTAGATGTATTTACCAATTAGATATTTCTAGTATACCAGGACATGTTTAACGTGGCAAAAGAAGACCAAAAATTTAGTTTATTAATTTTTTTTATTTAAAAAATTATCTAAGCTTATCAAATTAACTGATAAGTAAACTTAAAAAAAATTATAATAATTAAATTAATTAATTAATTTTTGTGTATAAAATTTCATGGTCACTATTGAATCTAACTTAAGGTTAAAATTAATTGAGATTTTATCTAACAAAAATGGTGTCTAAGTATTAGCACACTTGGAAACCTTTAAAAATCACTAATTGGATCAATCATAGACTATTTACTTGTTTAAATTCACTCACAGAAACCAACATTAAAAAAATACAAGTGGTTCAAAATTCAGCAGTTAGATCCATCTTGAAACTAAAATATGATACTCTCTCAAACATAATGCATCACGAGGCCTTTAATTAACTTAATTTATTAACAGTCTTGAATCAACTGTTTGAGTTGAGTGAGAGATATGTTAGGGCTGGTCTAAGTAACTCGGTTCCATTAGTTGTCAAACTGGTTGAAGAATATAAAGCAGATTTTGGGTCGAGATACCTCGAATACCCCAATCAATTGTGTAATTGCTACCTAACTTTTTCTTCTTTTTTCCCTGAACAATCAAACATTTAAAAATATGTATTCTGTAACTCTCTATTTCAATTTACCTAATTTTAATTTTCTTCGACTTTATTTACTTTTACTTATTTTTTTTTTTTATTTTTTTTAATAATCTAAAGGATCTTTGGCTCGGTAAAGAAATCTAATAAATAAAAACAAAAATAAACTTTTTATTAATTTAGGACTTTGTGAGCTTTTATATTGTAAAAAGCGTATTTGCTCTGTCATCAATCAAATCGACTCTTAGCTCTTTGTAAATTGTTTCATCACTAGTCTTCAGCAGAAAATATTTGATGATTGTCAAGACCCAATTTTGCATTTTTGTATTTCCGTTTTTATCTTCTGAGTACCTGATTGTAGAATTATAAAACAGTAGTCAAATAATGATCATATGAGTCACTTTACTTGGTTCTGATATTTAGATTTATAAAATTCTATAAATGATTATTTTTAAGCTTGTGTCAAAATCAGTCAAACTTATTTGTTTTTTAGGTTTCAAATACAGCATGTTGTAAAAGCAATTTTTTTTGTTATTATGTTTTTGAAATGTTTAAAAATAAGGCATTGACTTTTTTCTTTCTATTAAAAGATTCAATAACTTTTTGAATAAGGAAGAAAAGGTTATCAGCAGTTCTGAAAGTTGATTGCTTCTGAATGAATAAGCTATTTTTCTCAAAAAAAAAGAATATAGTCTAAGGTAAATAATGCGATCTAGTAGCTTTCCAAGACAGCTTGTTATGCTAATATGCCTGTAGTTGGAAGGACCGTGTGTTGGACTAGATTTAGTTATATTTGCAGTTTTCCGTGCTTTTGGAATTTCCTTCTTTTTTAAGACTAAAGTTAAAAATATAAATTTAAACGTATAAAATATTTTGAGATAAGTTTTTTTAACATTTGATTGTGTATTTGATCAGGTCCTGATGATGCATCATTTCTTAACTTTTTTACAGCCATTTGCAATTCATTAATGCTAATTGATTCATTTAACTCAAAATGACTGTGCTCTTCCAAGTAATTTTTATTAGAGCTAATTATTTCTGAATCTTTTTCAGTGTTATTGAAGTCAAAATTCGGTCTAAATGTTGCTGTTGGTTGTTGTTAACAAAATAATTGTTTTTACTTGTAAAATAGGTGGAAAAAAGCGACTTTTTTTTTTTATTTTTTATTTGTCATTAATCCAAAAACATAGAACCAAAAATAAAATTATGAAAAAAAAATTATTTAAAATAAAAGTTTAGAAATTTTTAAAATTTAACATTTGAAATTACCGGCCTTACTAATGGTGATTAAATGGAGAGTGATTAAATTTTGTGAAAAAAAAACAGATCCGAATTTTTTGACTTTTGAAGCGACTTTTATCTTTTAATTTTTCTGATAAAAAATATTTTAAAATTAATTATATTTTATTATGCCGAGTGTAATTTAAAATATTTTTTAAAAAAATAGTTTTTTTATTTATATTTCATGCTGAATCAGCTATTAACTTTATTTTGTTTTAGCGATTTTTAGATGTTTAATTTTATGATGACTATGATGTGCTGAAGCGGAATTGCTATGACTTTAGAAAAGTATTCATTGAACATAAGCAATTCAAACGAATCAAAATGCTATTTTTCTACTACCGATCACCAACTACTAAAATTCACATTTGAATGTTTTTACGAAAAATCATCCACTGACTACTACTTCCTGTTTCTTACACTTCTATTCGCATTCTTTATTATTGTAGATGTTGTGCTAAATTTTGTCTTACTCTCAAGCATATTTATAGAAAAATTCAAAACCCGAGTAGATGTATGCTTCATGTCAAATGCTTTCGCCGATCTTCTGATGGGTTTGATCATAATGCCCTTCACAGCCATTTATACCCTGTTCGGTCATTTTCCTTTCAGCCCGTACATCTGTTTTTTCTGGAATTGTCTTGATTTCACAACGGGCACGACTAGCATGCTTCATTTGGCCCTTATTTCCTTTGACCGCTACTTGTCTGTGTCCAAACCGCTCAAGTACACGAACAAACAACGCACTGACAACAGATTCTCAGTGCACGGACTTCCCACTAGTCTCATTCTCATTTTTATCTGGTTCTTTTCATGTACCGCTTGGATACCAGTTCTTTTATACTTCAAATCAACTGATTTAAATGAATCAAAGCTTATTAATGAATGCGGCATAGCCGGCTCTCCTCTAATCATCGTTCCTCATTCATTATTTGTCTACTACATACCCATGTTTTTAATTATCTATTTCTATTCTAAAACAATTGTGATTGTTAACGAAAAGCTCAAGAGACGCAAACCAAATGTGACCAAAACGGCTCAAAAGCGATTTTGCTGCATTGTCAAAAGTCTTGAGCCTAAAAAAGAATCTATCCGACTTCACGAAGCTAGAACTGACACTGATTTTTCCAGGTTATCCAGATCCGACACCACCATAAACAATCTAAAGGCCATAAATCGTAGTTCTAGTCTTGAGAACAATCTGAACAAGTCTCTTGAGAATAGCAAGCATTTAAGTCAACTTTACAGACTACAAAAGTCACTAAATCGAACATACAATTCTAGTTTAAATATACATTTAACTAGTGAGTGCAGTAATAATTTAAAAAAGCCATGTTCAGGCTCCAATTTGGAAAAGTTAAATATCAAAAGTGAAAATAAGAAAAAATTTCAACGTCTAAAGCCAAAATTTAAGCTTTCGATTACGTCATCGTTTTCGATGGGCATTTTGGCCAAAAAAGAAAAGAGTGTTACATACAAACTAGGCATGATAATGGTCACATTTATATTCAGCTGGGCGCCATTTTGTATCCTCTGGTCACTGACTTCGTTGTGTAATAAATGGTCAAGCATGTGCTTGGTCTCAGATAACTTGTATATTATATCATTTTGGTTGGCCTATTTCAACTCCATATTTACACCGTTGATTCTCTTGTACAACAACAAAAAATACCGAAAATCGGCGCAAGTGTTTACAAATTATTTGTTTAGAAGAACTGCCAGCAGTCGTTCAAATCAGTTGGTTTCGAATCAACGATTCAAGACCAACTGTTCAAATGGTAAAAAAATAAGAGAGAAAAAGTTTAGTATCAATTGTACATACACAGATAGGGATTCGTTGTTTTCTCAACGAACTAATCTTATCTAGTTCTTTATATATGTTTGTGTATTTATTTTTTTCTCAAAATATTATTTAAGTTGTTTAGAAAAAAAATTCAAGTAAAAAAAAATAAACTAAAATATAAATAAATTAAATCAAAAAAATTTTTTATTAAATTTTTGTTCTCTTTTATTAAAAACAAAATTAAACTGGCAAATTTTGAGGTTGCGCTCTGGAGCCCAGTTTTATCCTCAGATTGTTTAAACAAAATTTCAAGACAAGATGTCTGCCTAGGTAATTTCTCCTTGTCAAAATATGCTTAATTTTCTTTAGCTGAATTTTTTTTTTGAAGTTATTTTAGAAACTAAAAAATCCTTGACTTACTTTACTCATATTTTATCTTATTTTTCAAACAATTAGAACACCTGGTATGTAGATAATTTTTTTTTCATTTTAATAATTTTTGTGCAATTTTTGGGAGATATTTTTTGACTTAACTTTAAAATAAAAATTTCTTTAAAGTTAAGTCATTAATTTGACTCTGACTTAAACTTTGTTCTGTTTTTTTGTATTGAATTTCACAAAACCAAAACTTTGAATGAAAATTTATTTTATAACAATTAAAATTTAGTTTATTAGATTAAAAAGAAAAGTTAAAATTTATTCACATTCTTCAAGGTATTCTTCAAGATTGCATTTTATCACTCTAAATAACATGCAAACGATCCATATCTGAATACAGTCATATTGCATTTATTACATCCAAAAATGTACTTGACCGTCCAAAACAAAACTCTTGGCCTTTGCCTTAGCTCTTAATACATGAACAGCACTCGACTTATTCTTTTACAAGCAAAAATCGAAATTATCAAAGCATAACTTTTACTACGACAAATATCACCTTTAATCTTTAATAAAATCTAGAGTTTCTTCAACCAAAAAGATGTTCTAAGTCAGAATTAAAATTTGTTACTAAAAAACTTATGCATCGAAGCTAAAAAAACAACTGGTCAAAATGAAGAAAGCCAAAAAATATTCACAATCATCAATATTAACATGTTCTCCATACTCATATTCTAATAAGTGATCATTTTTTTTAAACAATAAAATATTTTAATTGTTGGATTTATTTAATTATTTAAAAAAAAAATTCTATAAAAAATTTTTTTTTTTTCATGAACCGTTCTACCAGGCCTAAGTTTGCATAATTTTTCTCATTTGAAAGTATAGATTTTTTACAAAGAGAATGTTTTTTTTTAAACTAGTTAATTTAAAATAAATTGTTAATTTTACGATGTAAACATGCTTATAAATTTTTAATTAACTAGACAATATTAACATTTGGAAAAAATTGACTTTTGTTTATTCAACTGTTTCGTCCCAGAAACAACAACAATTAATCTATTGATCAATTTAAAAGAAATTAAAATCTAAATAAAATTTTTAAAAATTAAAATTGTTTCATTTTTGCCGATTATTTCTTAATTTATATATTTTTTTCTTGATCAATGCACAACTCAAGTCATACAAAAGTTGATTTTCGGGACAAAGTAATCAACTGGGCGTAAATATAAAAAGCTATCAAAATAAAATTTTTATTTTATTTTTAAAAAAAGCCTAAACACATCAGCGCATGGTTTTAAAAATATTTTTTCCTCAAAAAATTGGCTTAAAAAAATTTTCTGGCTAATAGCGCTGACCTCAAGCATAAGCTATTGTGTCTACCAAGTTGCACTAGTTATAACTCTTTTTTTTCAATACAGAGTAATCACACGCTTAGAGACCGTGTACGAGGCGCCTACCAACTTTCCAGTCGTGGCCATATGCAATCTGAACTCTTACAATGGTCATTATTCAAGAGACCATATGAATTATGTCCTTGAAGAAAAAAATATTAGCCAAGATATTTATGAGCCTATAGATTTTGTTGACAATGGAGTTGATCATTTTAAGTCTACTTTTGAAGAAATGGCCTTAAATGGCCATCTTAATTTGAAATATGGTGGATTTTTTTTGAGTGAAATGATGGTTAGTTGTCGGTAATTGAAAAAAAAATTTAAAAAAAAATTAAAAAAATTTTTTTTTTTATTTTTATTAAGATTTAGAAAACAAGCATGCAATGAATATGATTTTGAGTATTATCATGATTATCATTATGGTAATTGCTATAGATTTAATTCAAACAAGAGTGATGTGCAAAAGACGAAAAAGTCTGGCTGGAGAGATGGTTTGCGGCTTGAGCTTTTTGTTGGAGATTTGGACTATCAACAACAGTATATCTATAAAGCTGGTGTAAGAGTAATTGTACACAATCAAAGTGACATTGCGTTTTCAAATGAAAACGGAATTGATGTAAGTGTAGGTTTGCAGACAAATATTGCAATTGATCGGACAATGATCAACCAAAAGCCATATCCGTACAGTGATTGTATATCCGATAGCCTTTCAAATAAAATTTTGGACAGAAACTCTTATCTGAAAACAATTAGTGAAAAATATCCACAAATGAATAAGTATAGTCAAAATCTTTGTCTTAAAATTTGTTTGCAGGAATTTCTAATTAAAAAATGTGAATGCTTTGATTTAAGTTTGCCTATATCAAATAATTCATCAATGAATGCCACAGCTTGTGAATCTATAGATGATCTTGAATGTGTTAAAAGTGAAGAGGCTGTTTTTTATGATAGTGAGATAGAAAAGTGC
Source organism: Brachionus sp. 'Tiscar' (assembly GCA_006352455.1). Lineage (NCBI taxonomy): Eukaryota > Metazoa > Rotifera > Eurotatoria > Ploima > Brachionidae > Brachionus > Brachionus sp. 'Tiscar'. The sequence continues at coordinate 11,289 of VANL01000941.1, forward strand.
TACAAAAATTGTCCGAACGAATGCTTTAAAGTAGTTTATGATCTTAAAGTGAACACGGCTAAATATCCAACAAAATGGTACACATCAATATTGAACAATTCATATAGTTTTAGAAATTTTATGGGGATAAATTACCTAGATGAAAAAAATTATGCTGATTATTTATACTTACAGCAAACAATGCTGATGGTGAACATTTTTTATAATCAAATGAGTTACAATTTAATAGAAGAGTATCCTGAACTTAGCATTGATACTATGCTAGCTTTTATTGGAGGCAATTTGGGGCTTTTTTTGGGCATTAGTGTGCTTAGTCTATTCGAAATAATCGAATTTTTAACCTATATGATTTATTATTTGATTGCAACAAAAACATGCCTGAATTTAAAAAGAACTAAAGTTGAAATATTGAAAAAATAATTTCAAAATTATATTTAACATTTTAGCTAATTAAATTTAATTAAGACAAATAAAAAAAATTTTTAAAAAACAATTTAATTTTTTTTCTAAAGCTAAAGTTTCTATCAAAATAAAATATAAAATTAAGATAAAATTAAGTCAAATAAAAAATAGAATTGAATTAAAAGAGTTGTGTGAATATTTGAAGCTTTAGGGAAAAAAAAAGAAAACGTGGTAGAAAAAAAAGATATGAATGGGCTTGCAAAAAATTTAAAAGATTGGATGAATAAAATTTTAGAATATAACGACTTTCAAGAGCCTAATTAAACAACCAGTTATGCATTCAATATCAAATAATATTGAAGAAGCTGTTGAAAATTCAATACTGGTCCCTCTTAGTAATACAGATCAAGTAGCTTCAAGCATTTTGATTCAACCATTAGCTCAAAAACTCAGAAGAGAACGTCCACCAAAGTCATTAAATATTCAAAATAGTGACGCAGAAAAAGTTGAACCAAATGCAACTAGAAGAAAAAGACCTAAAAATAATTTAATTTATTAAAATGTGAAATTATAACAAAAATTTGTCAATATTTTCAGTAACCATGATACCAGTATCATTTATAAAAAATGTACATAAATCTTGTTCGACCCCATCTTGAATATGCTGTTTCGGTATGGAATCCATACCTGAAGAAATATATAGATATGACAAAATATAACACTTGAGAGAACACAGAGAAAAGCGCATTAATGGATTTGGTGATTTAAACTATGTGAAGAGGTTTAAGAGACTGAACCTAACAACACTGTCAAGTCTGTCAAGGAGCTAATCTAATACAAATGTAAAAGTTGACTTTGAAAAAAGAAAATAGAAACCAATCTGTACTTTGTTTATGCTGTGAGGGCGGATGCAATGCAAGTTCTAGAATTAAAAATACTCAAGTGATAAAGAATTTTGGAATTAATAAATAATGAGAAAGGAGTTACAAATGATTTAAAAAAAAGCATTCAACCTTCACCAAGAAAAGAGGTTACTTTTCTGATTAATACAACTTTACACGGTACATGGAGCTACTAACAACTTAAAAGATTTCATAACACTATTTTGCGCAAATACCAAATTGCTTTGAGTGCAAGAGCTTCAATTATTGTTTTGAGCTTTACTTTAATAATAAATAAATATTTCAATATGAATTATCTACTTTTTTTTTTACGAATATTTAAGATTTAACATTTTTTATGTAATATTTCATTATTAAAAAAAAAAAATTTCATTAAAGTAAATATTTAACTAAATAAGTAAATTTTCAAATCAATAATTCATCATATAACATGTATAAATTAATACGTTGATTTGATTAAAATTATCAGAAATGAAAAAAAAATATTTAGGAAGAACAGAAAGCTTAAGTTTTCATAGACGGCTTTGTTTGTAACCTGTACAACAAGCCAGCTTACTGTAGCTTTTAAAATTTATTAAAATACGAGAAGATACATGAGATAATTATAGGTATTTTTTTATTGAGTTTTATTAGCGTTTTGTTTTATCTGCAGAGAAAATTTTTCACCATGAAAATTAAATTTTTTTTTTTTGAATGTTGTGTATTAAATTTCACATTGCCTACTCAATAATTTAAATGGTTATAATTTTGTCTTTATTTAAAGATTTCATATTCAAAGCTCAAAATCTAAATAAGTATTTGATCAAAAATTAGTCTTTAAAATTGGAATGGACCTACCAGCTCCATTAATTATATAGATAATAAAAATAATATGTAATCACGGGTTTAGATCCACACCAAAGCCTATTTTAAAATCATTTTTGTTTTAAACTCTAGGTATGGTGACTGTAATGTTTACATTAGATGTCACTATATCACAATAACTAAATTTTCAATTGATAATTAACTTTACACAGTGTTAAATACTAATGACTTGCTAAACGTTTGTTATTTATTTATTTATTTTTAAATCTGTATCGAGCGTTAGCTCCTTAAGAGAAAAATAAGAAATAAAATTATATCAAAATAAAATGATTAAAATAAAAGTTAAAAAATAAAATAAGAATTAAAAAATATAGTTAAATAAATGAAATGTGAAAAAAAAATCGTTTTTGAAAGGCAGAAAATAGCTTGTGTTATCGATTTAGTATAAATACAACTTATTTTTTTAAACATTTAGCTAAATAATTGAAAGTTCTAAGAATGGAATTCTTATTTTAATTGAAGACTCGTGTTGAGAACAGGAGTTTAAAAACAAAGATAGCTGTGCCTGGATTCCAATTCAAGACATTTGCTGCAATATTTAAGAAAATTTTTATTTTTTATTTAATCTATTTGGAAGAGTTTTTTTTTGAATAAAAAAAAAATCTAAAAATATGAATATTCACTTTGCTGAAAAAAAATTTTATTAATTTTTTTTGACGTCGTCTAAATTAATTATTTAAATGAGCGTTCGATACTATTTTTCACCGTACCTAATTTGTTCTAAATATATCTAATTTATTTTTTTGGTATCAATTTAATTTTCCAGTACCTAATTTAATTTAATTTATCAATATCAAAATTTTTTTATTTAATCATATTTTTAATATCAAATACATATTTTGAATTTTTAATAAAATAAATTTTATTTAACAAATTAAAAAAGAAACAAGTACATTCAACAGGTACATAGAGCCTATAAAAATACTAATAGATTTATTACTCTGGTCTTCATCATCCTATTCAACACCATCAACTATTGTTAAAGCATATATATAGTTTCCAGAAATCTAATTCATCGAGTATTACATTATCAAATATGGAATCAATTTTTTTTTCATACTCAATGAAATTTTCTTGATTTTGATCTACATTAACTTTAAATGCGCAAAAAATTCTAAATATAAATTAATTAAATGTATACTCTACTTTTTCTAATCAAATAGAGCTTTATTTATTTTCGACAAATATAATCTTTATGAGCTAATGTTTAAGAATAAATTTAATTTTCAATGGAAAAATTATCCAATGAATAAAAAAAATTCAAATTCATAGCAAAGAATATGGAAGAAGAATATTTATAGATTTTCAATTATTTTAATAAAACTAAATTAGAAAATATCTAATCTCAGTGCGTCTTATTTGTACAATAAAAACAAGAGAAAGATTTATAGATTAACTATTCAGATTTTTTCGTTAGCTAAAAAGGATGACTTCATGTTGTTTCATCTAAATCAAGTCTTGCTACATAGTCAAGTGTTATTTCTGTGGTGAGAATCTTGTTTTTGAAAATGCTTTTGATATACCAAAAAGCCTCTCATGCTTGACTATATCTTGTTTTTGTTAAATCCTGTGTCTTGACAATACACTTTTTCTTATCTTTAGTCCTTATTGTTTTTGTTATTCTACAGCTTAAGCAAACTTTCTAGCTTCTATTTTAAACCACTAACTCTTTTGTTATAACTTCGGATTCCAAATAAAATAAGGCATAGGCTTTTAAATTTTGATATTTTCTGTAGACCCATATTAGTCCAACAATTTATTTGTTTAAGGGACGATTAATCAAAATACTATATTTTCAGTTTGTTTAAAAATTTATTTTTTTTTTCTGTTTAAAACGTGCAAAAATTTGATTAAATTTAATTATTAGCATTTTAAATTAAAATTTTAAACTGTTTAATTATTTAAGCTAAGTCTTAATTTTTCTAAATTTCTAAATTAAAAAATATTAAATTTATTTTTATTTATTTGATAAAAAATAGACAATTTAAAATTATGCTTGAAAATTATAATCCACTATTGGAAAGTATTGTTCTCGGTATTGGACCTTTGGGAGCAATTTTAGCCGCTCGATCTGGTTATCGAACTTGGCTCAAATATGAAATAGTCGTTTCTTCACTATTAGGCTTTGTTCTTTTATTCAGACCGGACTTAGTATATTCACCTTTGGTAATTTTCAACAATGTAATTAGTCAAATTTCAATAAATCATAAGTGAAAGGCTTTAAATTAGAATTTTTATTTAATGTAAATTGACTAAACCCATTATTCTGCTTGCAACCTTTCCCTAGGTTTCATTTTCAGCGTCATTACTGACTTTTCATTAGTCATTGGGATGTTACCACTACACCTAGTTTTTTTTCTGAGTTTTTGATTTCTTTGTAACTGTTTGAATATCTTAGGCGATTAAGTCTCTAATTAGTTTGTTGCTGTTCGATGCGATCAATAAGGAGTAAAAATCTTCTCTTTCTAATTAAAATAACAAATGAGGGAACTGTCTTTTCAACCCAGATTCAATTTTAACTTTGATCTAAGAGAACAAAAATATAGCCGAAAATACAAAATGCAATAGAATGGCAGAGTCCATTTATCATGACCCATTCACTCACTCACAAACAAGTTTAGCCAAGCAACTGACAAGAATAAAGAACAGGGAGCGCTTCTTGACAAAAAGAGTGGTTAAGGCGTGGAACAGACTACCGATTGAAGTTGTTTGTTCAAAATCTAAAAATCAATTTAAAAACAAATTTGGTTATTATTTTAAACTAAAATAATTATTTTTACTTATTTACATAAGTGTGTCAGTGTAGAAATATGTCAGGATAAGACAGTTACTATATATAGCCTTTCTTGGCAGTTATCCTGCTGTAGCTTTATTATTATTATTATTAAAAAATACTATTGAAATTTGACTATTTCTATAAGAATTAATAATAATAATATAATAATTTTTCTAGTTAAATTCAACTGAATTTACAAATTATCATTGGTTTTTGGCCAATTTGCATGGAGTTTTTCTCATTTGGTCACCATTATATGCCTTCATATTTTTCAATTCAAATGACGAGTCGATTTTTTACGGTCACTTTTGGTCTCGTCTAGTATGCCACGCATTTACACTTGTCGACAATATTTATGTTTTTTCTCTGCATTCTCATTGGAATTATAGGGTAAAATTTTAAAAGAAAACTGGTCGATGCAAAATATAGAATTTTTTTTCTAATAAGCTTTTTTTATAGAAAACAAAGCAACAAAAAAATAATGCCCAATTTTTTGAGTCTATTTGTTATAGAATTATGACTAAACCGTTCTCACGTTAAATTAAGAATCAAGTGTATTAGACTAGATTCTTCAAAAGAATAAATTATTTTTATTTATTATATCTAAGCCTCATAGGCAAAAAAAAATAATTTCAAGTAAATTAGTAAATTATGAAAATTATTAAAGAATTGAGATACATTTATTAATTGCAAATTGAGCTTAATGAATTTTAACAAATTCTAGTTGATCAAATTTTCCAAAGATCAATTAATAATGATATTTTTAAAAATCTAATGTACATTCTTTTTCCCATTTAAGATTTGTCTTTATCAGAGTTTAGTAACATAAGTCACTAAACTCTCGTAAAATAGGTTCACAAGATGTTCCAAAAAAAAAATAAGAATAAAAAAACACACGAGAAAATGTCAAACAATTAATTTAATGCAGCATTAACAATCCCTAATTAAACCGAAAAAAAAAATTTGAAATAAATATTTTTATGTGATTTAAAAAAAATACTAAAATTTGATTTTTGACGCGGCATTATTTTTTGAAAAAATTTAAATTTGACTGAAAATATGATAAATATTTTAAAAATTTAATTATTATTAATTTTTCAAGTCAATTTTAAATTTTTTCAAAAAATAATGTTTATATTAATGACAGAAACTCTATTGTTAATGCTGCATTAAATTTAAAAAAAATTCTAACGAAGGGATACGGTATATATATGGTTTAATTTTTTGTGTTTGAATTAAAAAATGTATCAAATGTTGAAATAACATAGAAAAAGTGCGATGTTTCAAATATTTTTTCAGTCTCAAATAAAAAAAAATTTCAATTAAATATTACTAGTAGTAGTAGTAGTTTTCATATTTAAAATTTAACTTGATAGTGAAATAGAACAAGTTTAATTTTTATCTGAATAAATGAAGGTATTGCGAATTTCTAAAGCAAAAAGAACAAAAATTCTTCCTTTTTTTGATAAATCAAAATTTACAATAACTTTTTTTTTTCGTCAACAAAATCAATAATCAATTAAAATCTAATTGATATGTTTTTTTTCTTTTATTTACATCAGAAAAATTATTTTAGCTTAAAAAAAGGTAAAAAAGGTTTTTTGCACTATGCTGCAGTATTTTTTTAAATATGTAAATTTTGATTTATCAAAAAAGGAAGAATCTTGGCCAAACTAAAATTTTTGATCAAATTTCATTTTTCAAAAATGATCAAAACATTTTAAATGCAAACATTTTAAAATTATACCCTATGCTCCACAAGGAGCGAACAACGTTAAAAAAAAAAAATTAGAAATCAATTTTTTATGCTTTTTAAAAAAGTTCTAATCTTTAAAATTCAAAATTAAATTTTCCATATATTAACACAATTCCTCTTTATTGTTCTACTTACATAAACCAAATATGCCTAAATCTTTATTCTCTTGTTCAGTTGGTCTACTAAATAACCCTTCAGTCTTTCCTTTTACTAAATTACAGTCCTTTTTGTCTTGCAATCAAAAATAGCTTGCTATAAGATATAACTGAGCCTTTATATCAAGGCATGTCAATGAATTTGGGTAATTAATTTAAATTTTTTGTATTTTTTGATTGATTTTTTAGACATCTAGAATAAGTTAAAATTGAAATAAAATTCTAAATATGTATCAAAACATATTTTTTTATATATAAAATTTTAAAGCTTTTGATTGTTTCTGCTTCTTTTTGCATACTGGAAGTAGTTGTAAATTTCTACTACATATTTACAAAAAACCAACCTAATAGACCAAGTCAATCTGAATTGCTAACAGTTGACTATGTAGCAAGACTCGATGCTTTAATTTTGGTCCTAAGCGGAATATTTATTTTCGCTTTTCCAGACTTGTTCATGGTAATTAATTTTGCTAAATTGTTTTTCTTTTTACTAAATAAATTTTTCTTAAAAAAAAGTATGATCTTGATAAATCAAATGAAAGCTATAGAAGCATTTGTCGTGCATCAGGTGGCTTTCTGTTATCAATGAGCTACGAGTCTTTCTGTGCAGTTGACTTTAAATTTTTGTCAGACAAAAAAACTTTAATGCTCTCAAGATTAATAGTAACAGTTTATTTTTAAGCTTAAAGACTTAAAGCAATTTTCTTTTAAAAGGGAAACTTTTTAGAACTTATTGTGATCTTGAATGGTGGAATATTTGGTCTGATCAGCTTCAACTCATTCATTGTGTTTTTATGCTGCAATCTTTTATATGAAGGCATCCTCTTTTATGGCTACAATAGCATCAATCAAAAACTAATTATTAAAGCAGAATAAATTTTTTATTTTCTATTATCTAGTTCATTTTATTTATCTTGAAAATGTAGTAATTTTTTTCCAAATAAAGACTTTTGCTTACTTTTAAGATCTTATCCTTAGAATTCTAGCTATTAAATTAAGCTCAGTAAAATAAATGAGTTAAATAAATTGCTTTCTTTTTTGAAAGTTCAATTCTACCAACAACGTTTATGATCTTCTGATTTATTTAATTTAAATAACCTCAAACATAAATATAGTATAAAAGACAAATAATTAAAAAAATTGAAGTCAGAGAGAACGGTTCCTCAACATTATTGTATCGTCTTGTTAGAAAATCCATTTTGACTTTTCAAAAAGATAGACTTTTAAAAGTAATTTGATCAAAAAGTAATTGAAAAATGATCAGAGGCTCATTTTAGTTGTCATGTCCAGTGTTGATATCGGCCATAGAATTTATTCTAGTAATCTTTGGTTAAATTTTTCATTTAAAGTTATTTTATTTATGGTGAGTAATTTTAATAGGAAAGTTTCATGTATCGGTAGAAAATATTATTTAACATCTTGAATAACTTAAATAATAATTCCAGGTTCATTTTGATCATCGAGTGATGATATTTAGCATGAATTCAATTTGCTAGCCAATGTCCGAAAAATTTAGTCTTGTAGAAAACTTTTGCTTTAGGCATTTATAATTTTCTGTCAATTAAATTTTATTTTATCAATTATGGAGAAAAAAAAAAGAATTTATTAGAGAAAAATTTAACGACAAAATTAATCGAAAATTAAAACACTAAAAAGTATTGTGAATTTAAAATACAAAAAGAACAAAAATTCTTCATTTTTTGATAAATCAAAATTTACTAAAATAAAATTTATTGTAAAAAAATACTGCAACTTAATATATTTATTAAAAATAACTTTTAATTAACAAAATGAGCATTTATGAGTGTAATTAATTGGATAAAATGAAAAAGAACCATCTTTTCCATCAATAACTGGTGGAGCCCAGCAGTTTTGTTTGTATCCCCAAAAAGTCTCCAAATCATTTACTTGAGACTTTTCAATTCCAAAGTGATTCTCTAAATTAAGCTTTATGCA
>VANL01000942.1:0-20096 GCA_006352455.1 Brachionus sp. 'Tiscar'
TTTTTTATCTTTTTTTAACTTTTTTTTTTTTTTTTTTTTTTTTTTTTTTTTTTAATCTGAAGGAGCCTTAGCTCGATACAGATATACAAATAAATAAAATAAAAATGGAATGTCGCAAGCTTCAGGTGGAAACGACTCGAATAATCCTTGGCTATATGCAACACCAATTATATGCTTGCATATATAATGTTTGTGCCAAGATGGACAAGTGCATTGTGCACTTTCATTTAGACTTATAACTCTTAACTCTTGGAATGAATTTATTTATTTATTTGTATCGAGCTAAGGCTCTTTCAGATTAAAAAAAAAATATATAAATAAATATAAAATAAAATAAGTTAAAATAGAAGAAAATTAAAATTAGCTGTAGTGAAATAGAGAGTTACAGATATACATTTTAAATGTTTGATTGTTCAGGGAAAAAAGAAAAAGTATTAAGGTAGCAATTACACCATAGAGTCGGGTATTGAATATATCTTGCTTCGAAACCTTGACAACCAATGGATTAAACTGACTCAACCCTGCTCCAACACATATCTTACTCAACTCAAAAAGTCGATCGGAGACTGTTTGTAATTTAAGTTTGTTTAAGGCCTCGTGATGTAATATATTTGAGGGTGTGTCGTATTTTAGATTTAGAATAGACCGAACAGCTGAATTTTGGATTGCCTGTATTCTTTTAATATTAATTTCAGAGAATAGGTTAAGTCATGAAAAAGTATAATCCAAAATGGAACCAACTAAAGATTAAGTAAAGATTTCCTAAAGTTTTATAATTAAGACCCCATTTTTTATTCGACAAAATCTTTTTTAAATTGAGCCTTGAATTACAACGTTCCTTAATTTCATCTATCATTGGTTTAAAATTTAAGTTAGAATCCAATTCTAACCCAAGAAATTTTGTCTCTTTTTGTCTGATAATTTTATTTTCATAGATTCTTAAGTTTAGATCAGACTTTTCCTTGTTTTGTTTTGAAAAGACCATCGAACAAGACTTTTAAACTGATATTTTCATTTTCCACTTGCGAAGCCACTGTTCTAGTTCACTCAAGTTAATTTAAAATACGTTATTTGAAAATATTTGATAACAAGAAAGAATCATCAGAAGAATTTAAGTCTAGATTTTGTTAATAAACAATAAGACTTTGAAAAATTGATTCAAATTAATGATCAATTAAATATAGTTGAATTAGACGTCACCGACTGAACCAAGAGCAAGTGTAGCTGCTGGTTAAACACAAATAAATTAAAAATTTGGAGCATTTTTAAATTTTGGAACAAAAACAATATTTTAAATTGTAATAACTTTTTTGTCTATAGATCTAAAAATCATTCTTAATAGTGTATCACCAAATTTTTATCTCTGAAAAAATTCTGCAAATTTGCAAAATAGCATATCTATTAGAAATTTTTCAAAATTTAATTGCAGAGCTTTTTGTACAGATTAAATTTAAATACTTTTCATCAGCTAATACATTTTGTAGAACGATTTTCAGATCTATAGAAAAAAAGTTATTTCAATTTAAAATTTATGTTTTTAGCCACAATTGTTTAGATGTGTATGAGCACTTCGGTAAAACGAACTACTTGGGCTGAAAAATCAGTGAGTTTTACTCAATTACGCAAATATTTTGCGTGAAAAATTTGAAAAAAAAAATTAAAAAAATTTTATTTGTTTATCTTTTCCAGTGTATATTTAAAAAAAAATCTTCTTAAATAAATAATGGAATTGTTTTAAAGTAATTTTGAGCTTTCTAGATAAAATACAGTAAATCATTTATTTTTACCCTGATAATCTGTTGTGGCATATAGAATTAAGCTATTAATTCATCCTTCATGTTAGCGCTACTTTTTTTTCGCATATTATTCCGCCAAATACTAAAATATCTTTCTATAAAAGCATTTTAAAACATGAATGTTTAAAAGCATCATAGCCAATCTTGCTAGTATTGACATTACATCCATGTATTGATTCCAAAAAATGATGTTTTTAATTCATGTTAAAATCTCAGTTTGGTAAGGAATTTCTGTTTCAAGTTCAACTTCGATCTTGTAGATTTCAGGTTCCTTATTTTTTTTCCATCTCTTAATAACCCCTTAAAGAACATTGCTTCATTTTCTGTCTGTTGAATTGTGGGTTGAGATAATTTTGAAGCCATTGTGTCATCGGTATCATCATAGAAAAACTTGAAGTAAACCGACTTTAAAGAGTGAAGGTCTTCCCTAATCCGGCTTTTAACTATAGCCAGTTTAAGCACAGTAGCTGCTTACATAAAAACGAAATTTGAAGTTTTTGTTAGAGTTTATTAACCTGATATATTTCTGATTCCGACTCATACTTAAATTTTTCTTTAAAGCAAACAATATAATTAATTTATAAGGACAAGTTGAAGTTTCAGATCAAAATTTATATGCTCATGCTCAAAATTTATCTTTTAAAAAATTTCTAAGAGTGTTTGAAATGATAAAATTTAATGCACAGACACATTATCATGTATAGCAATTTATGTTAAACCGTATCTGAGTGTTGTGCATAATTCTGCATGCAGAAATGTGCAGTTATAAAATGCTATAAGTTTTACATTGAATGTTAACTTTGAAAATGTGTTTATGCAAAAAAACTTAAATTCTTAAATTACTTGAAAACCTTTTTTTGATTAAAAATTTTGAGCATGTTCATTTTAATTTGATCATAAACTTCAATTTACCTTTATAAGCTGGAAAAACAACTTTATTTTTCATGAAAATGAAAAATTTAATTGAGAAAAAAATGATGAAAATTTTTATCAAAAATTGGGTTTTTTTTTAGGATGAAAAAATTTTTTTATTAATAGTTGTGTTTATTTTTTAATTATTAAGCTGAAACATATAGAAACAAAATACTGAAGTTATACGAGTGTCCACTTCGCTTGGTTAGATGGTGTGTTATCTCAGATTTTGAAAAAGACAAATGTCGTTTAATGCGAAACGCGTTTGCCAGTCGCAACATAAAGCCAGATTTGGATTGTGTTAGTGGGGACAATGCATGGGAATGCATGTCAATGATAAAAAATCGAATGGCCGATCTGATAACTTTAGATCCGGCTGATGCTTACAGAGCCAGTCGTTACTTTGGTCTTGCTCCTTTGGCATCTGAAGACTACGGAACAATGACTGAAAAGCCAGTCTATTATGCAGTTGCTGTGGTTAAACGAACTGACTTGAGTACTAATTTATGGAATTTGAGAACAAAAAAAGCCTGTGGAACAGCTATGGGAGATTTGGCAGGCTGGCACGTTCCAATCGATTATTTAATTGCTATCAAAGAGCTCTATGTGACTGATTGTCATGTGCCCAAAGTGGCTGGTGAATATTTCGGCCGGTCTTGTGTGCCTGGTTCAATGGACTATGATTACGACACTTTAGAGACAAATCCGAGAGCTCTATGCTTAAAATGCTATTCAAAAGGCTCGGACTTTTGTTCTAGGTCTCACAGAGAATATTTCTATGGCGATACAGGAGCGTTTAGATGCATAAATGAAGGTGGCGGCGATGTGGCATTTGTCAGACACACCAGTGTTCAAGCCAACACTGATGGCCGCAATACGGACCAATGGGCAAGACCTCTAAGAAAAACTGATTTTGAATTGCTGTGCAAAGACGGAACTAGACAATCGGTTGACAATTTTGAAAATTGTCATTTGATGAAAGTACCATCACGGCTAGTTATGATAGGTGGCCATCGAACTTTCATCCAGCGAAGTTATTTGTGGAATATGCTCAATTTTGCTCAGCAATTATTCGGATCTGATACGTAAGAATTTTTATATTTTTTGTTGGCTTTTGATTTTGAAAAAATTTTTTTTTAACTTAGAAATCCGGATTTTACTCTCTTTGAGTCAATGAAAGAGCATCCTGATTTGATATTTAGTGATGCGACTGTGCAGCTTTTTCCAATTGAGGAAAATATAATTGATTACTTGGGTAGTGACTTAATAGAAATAATTCAAAAAACAGATCCGAGAATTTGCAATGATGCTACAAGAGCGATACAAATTAGCTTGTTCTATTTGACTGTTGTTGGGATTTTACACATTTTAAACAAAATGTAGGACAATGTAAAAAAAATATTAATTGAAAAAAAAAATTGGTCTATCTACTATTATAGTTATTTGAGATTAATGTAAATGATTAGTCTTTAAATTTAATGATTTCTAGACAAAAGATCTAATTCACGTTATTCAAGACATTCCATTTTTTGATAATTAATTTTTTATTTGTATCTTTTGTATCTCTGTTTTTTTTTTTGTCTTTTTTTCTTGTACTAAACTATTCTCATTTTATAAAGTTTAATTTTTATATTATTTAATAAAAAAAAAATTTATCCTATTAAATGTTGTTGAATTCTGAATTTCATTTTTTACTTGCATTTATTTTTTTTATAAACAATTAGTCATCGACAAAGTGAGATTTTTTTAAACAAAGAAAAAAAATGTGTGAAAAAATAATCGGTCGTAAACGTAGAAAAGCATTAACAGTTCAAGATAGATTAGGCATAATTGAAATTAAACAAATACAAGGGGTTAGGGAATAAGATTGAAAAAGAAAAATTATTGAAATTGAATAAAAAAAAAATCGTAGACTACTTTAAACCAAAGAACTAGACTTTGAGACATGACTCAAAAAATATTTTAGATTTAGTTATTACAGAGTGTCCTGAGCGAATTTATAACATAACTCATGGTCCACCACTTGGTTCGTTAGAAAAGGGTTATCACTCGCTAACTTGGAATTATGAGCTTAAATCAAGAAAGAAAAGAGAACCAAAGTTTACTTCATCATCATTTAACTATCGAAAAGGTGATTTCGAGTCTTTATCACGATTTTTTAATGAATTAAAATGGGACCATATTTTGTCTAACTTGACAGTGGATCAAATGTTTGAGAAATTTAGATCATATTATAATTTGGCTGTGGATATGTTTGTTCTAAAAAGGTGCTCAAACAAAAAACAAAAGCCTTGGCTAAATTTAGATTTAAGAAAAATCAGTCGTAAAAAGTATTCAGCATGGCAAGCATATATGACAAGTGGCTGGTCAACCGAAAAAGAAACTATATATAGACGCATAAATAAAGAATGTCAATTCGCAATTAAAGAAGCAGTACGAAGATACGAAAATAAACTAGCAATGAACGCAAAAAAACCACAAAACCTACAAAACCACAAAGGTATGTAACCCCGATCCAGTGGAAATGTTTAGCATTAACAAAATTACTAACACACTCGAAAATCTGGACCCAAATAAGTCCGTGGGACCAGACAGACATAGAAAAGATTCAACGTAGAGCAACTAAGTTAGTTCCAAATTTAAAGCACCTTCCTTACTCAACTCGCTTAAGTAATTTCGGCCTTACGGACCTAACTACGAGAAGATTGAGAGGAGATCTGATCCAGTTGTTCAAATTAAATAATAAAATTGAGTTAGTTGAGTTTAATAATGGATTAACCTATGGTCAAAGTGGGCAAGTATACGACTTAAAAAGGCATTCAAAGACTCTACGTCGTGAACAGATAAAAAACGGAAAGTTCCTCGCGTTTCCATTTTTTCACAAATAGAGTTGTAAACATATGGAACCAATTGCCGGAAGAAATAGTAATGCAAAGATTTTTTATTTTTTTCAAAATAAAATGTTTCATTTATATCATGCCTCACTTATATGATGTTTGACCCCCTCGGACAAATGGAATTATATAACCGAGGTACAACTGTAATTAAAAGATGATAATAATGTTTGAAGTGGAAAAACAGTGTCGTGGAGAAATTTGGTTCGATGTTGAGAGGGACGAGAGGCATCAATTTATTTTTTTAAAAAAGTGTGCTTCATAAATCTTCATCAGATCTATTACCCGTTAAAAATTAAAAAAATATATCACTGATATTTGTGAAATATTTTTCCTTTTTTTTTAGCAAATTTACTGTAAAATTTAAAATTTAACTTTAATCTAATCTAACATTTTGGTTCAAATTAAGTGTTTGTTCTGAAAAATATCTTTCATGTTGCTTAAAGGTAGGACTAAGTTTCCAAAGTACCAATTTATTTGGCGACACTTAACTTCATGGCTTCTTTTTTCACTATAAACAAGCTATGTGGCGCAAAATCCAATAATTAGGCCTTGTCCCGTTTTACAACACCAATAATGTCATTCGACTTTGTTTGAAAACGCCAAACGCTCTTGCTTTCATCCCACCAGAGGATGTCATTGACGGGTTTAATGCTGCTAAGGCAAAGGTATCAAATGATAAAGTCCAAGAGTTTTATGATTAAGTCGACTTATGTTTACAAAAAAGAAACTGTAAAGAGTTTCAGAGGAAGAGGAGTGAAATACACTACAATCATTAAAGAACCTTTGTTTGATATTTCACTCTGGAATGTCTATGATAGAGTAAAGCAGTGTTTGCCAATAACTAACAACTTTTTCAATTTATTGAATTAACAATTTTTCTAATAATTAAGAATATGCTGAATAAATATCTGTTAATCTATTCGTTGGTATATTCGCTAATAAAGGAACAAAAAAGAACAGAAAATAAACATGTTAGATTGAAAACTAGATAAAAGAAAGCCAAAATATTTATTACTAGACGAACGTATCCATAATATAATCAAAGAATATGATTCGTCTGATAGAGAAAATACTTTAATTAAGTTATGTTTACTTTTAGCACTGAAAATCCCGAAGTTAAAAAGACTAAGTATTATAAAAATAAAAAATATTTAATAAATTTTAAGTCTTTTGAAAAAAAAATGGTTTAAAAATATTTTTGCCTTTCAAAAATCATCATAAACGCTGAAAACTTAGTATTGTCTATGTTCCTTGTTGCATATCTAGTTAGTCCGGGCTTCTCATTGAAATTAATTTTCTTTTTTAATGATAAATCTTCAACATTCTTTAACTTTGTTCAAACAACTCAATGTCAAGATTTTGGTCCTCGTTTACTCTATTGGTTGTACTTTCAATCGAATAAATGAAATGTTGGTTTGTATCATCCACTTCTTCTTAAAAAAGAATTTCTCTTTCATTTTAATCCTCATCAATATCAGCATCGACTCTATCAAATTCATCCAAAAAGTTATCATCGTCAAAAAAAGTTTGTCAAATAAAATTACCAAAAACTTTAAAAAATTTTTTTTTTTTAAATTTAAAAAATTTATACTCAAAAAGTGTCAAATTGAGACCGCGGTCCTTTGAGTATTGAAATAGGGATGATTTTTTTTTATTTTTGCTTTAAAATTTTGCTTTAAAACGAAAATTACAAAACAAGTTTTTAATTTTTTCGATAAATACAAATATAAGAAAGAATTATTCAAAACATTGAAAGTCAAGGTATGCAAAATTATAATAATTTAAAAAATTAAAATATCAAATCACTTTAAAAATCGAGATAGACTGTTACATTGAAAATTTATTTAACATTATTTTAATTATCTAAGCCTTAAAATAAAAAATTTAAAATATTAAAAATTAAATTCAAAAACTTTCTGTGTATTTTTATTAAAAGGGTTTGCAAGATGTTCCAGGATTCTCGTCCGATTCTACATCCAACTTGTCTGAATTTTTTTACATAAAAAAAATATTTATTCACAAAATTTAGTTCAGAAAACATTCAACATCTGCTATAAATTTTCATATGTCATTTAATTTCAGATTTTTCTTCACAAGTTTCTCAAATTAAGACTTTCTAATAAAGGCTGGATGACGTTTCGCTAGTTCTCGGAAATTTAAAAAAATATCTGTCTGTTGAATATCTTCTTCAATTATATCGTCAGTGCATAATAAGCTTATTTTTATTTTTGTTCGAATTGTCGATACCAAATTCCAATAGAACCACTTGTTTGCTTTTTTCATTTTAATGATTAAATTTTCCAATTGTGAAAATTAAAGAAAATTGGATTCCTGAAAATTTTATTAATTTTAAAAAGAAAATCAATTTACTAGAAAATGTTTATTCTTAAATAAGAAAAAAAAAATTAATTTAGATAAATTTTTATCACTGATGATAAAATTGTTTTTTTTTGTTATTTAAATGAAAAATTATTGACACAAAAATCTACTAACAAAAAAAATTAATTTTAAAAAATTTTTCTTTTACTTCTTTCTTAATTGATTTAAGCGTTTTGATTTACTAGCGGCCGAACCGACATTCTTTCCTCTTATTTTGCTTGAAATAAACTTAAATAAGCTTGGCTCTTTTCCTTCTGGCTTCTTTATGCGTCGATCAGGAATAAAAGTCGGGGCAATTTTCACGTCATTTTGTCTTTGACATTTTTCTTGATAATTTTCTACACATGGATCTTGCTTATCTGGGTCGATCTCAACTTCTTTAATTATTTTTCCAAAATCTGCCGTTTTAATCTTAAGCTCGAGTGTATCAGTCTCTTTAACATATTTAACAGATTCCATTTTTTTTTTGTAAAGTATGCTAATTATTAAATAAATTTTCTAATCGAATAAAAATAATGGCGCAAGTTTACCTTTTTATGATAATTTAGCAAAAAAGTTAAACTATGAATGAATAATAAAAAAAATTTTAAAAGTAAAATAAAAAAAGTATCTCTAATTGGCAACAAAACTATTTTTTTAATGTGATAAATCAAAAGTATCAAAATTTTAAATTCTATATTTTTGGTCATAATTGAATTCAAAATAATTTATTAGATTAGAAGTTGTGTCAATAAATGTGCATATAGCCATAGCTCCCAAATAAAATTACTTGAAACTTGAAAGGTCTGGTCAACATACAACCATAATATTTGAAAAAAAAAGCGGCTAAAATACAAAAAAAGATTTTTTTTAATAAATTTTATTTTTTTATAAAAAAATCAATTAAAATAATTTAGCATTTTTGTTAAAATTTAATTGACATGATCGAGGATGAAAATTTTTTAAAGCAATTTTAATTAATATTTTTTAAGTTTTTTACTTTTCTTCATTTTATTAATGCTGAAATTTTATTTTTTTCCAAAATAAATAAAAAAATTTTTTTTGTTGACATTTTAAAAAATTTTTTTGATTACACAGTTAATTAAACAAATATATTTTTTTCTCACCTAAAACCAAATAAACTGAATTTTATTGTCAGCTTAATGACTTAATTTACTAAAAAGACAAAAAATATTAATTAAAATATTAAATTAATTAAAAAAAATAAAATACTAAATGCGTCAAATTTTCCAAAGCATTTCGACATCTAGAGACCCAATTTCCCATGATTAATTTCTATAGACTAATATAAATATCTGCCTAAAACCTAGGTAGAAAAAATTTTCTTAATCTGAAAAAAAAATGGTTTTAAAATTTATACTAATCACATGGATGCTGAAAAGTTGCCTAGCAAAAGATTTACAACATCAAATCTCAAAAGACATTGTAGATAAACTTAGTGAGAATAGTCTCATAGATCTGGTCAACAAGTATTCCGACTCAGAAGTGGACGTGGACTATCAAGACTATGTTAATTTAGACAATGAGTTGGCAGACCCGAATCCAATGGTAAAAAGATCCTATTTTATGTGTCTTTTTCGACACTGTCCGATTGAAATGCGTCTAAAATTAATGAAGATCAACAAATCAGACCGCAGTCCGGATTCAATGTCACATTATAAGAATAGTCAAACAAAAAGAAATTATCTTCTAGAAAAGAAAAGAGAGAAAAATTTTAGAGATTTTATTTCAATGCGTTATTAAGTGTGTATTTATTTATATTTTTAAATTTAAATTGAATAGTTTTAATTTTAACTATCTGTGTTAAATTTCTATTTTACTTGATCTTATTTTTTGAATAAAAATTAAGAGATTTTTTGCATTTTATTTATTATTAATTAAAATCTAACATGAGATGAGCTAAATTTTAATTCGAAATTATTTTTTATTAAAAATGGTAATTTTAGTTGAAAATTTTATTCCATTCTTGTTTTATTGATGCATCAAGTTATTTATTCATGTTTCGTCAGTCAATCAAGAATTTTGAAATCTAAACTTGCATGAGTTAAGATAAAATGTCAAATTAAATACAGAATAGGCCAGAAATAAATGATTGATTTTTTTCAATGTAGGAGACGAAATTCCTGGCTGGTTTCAAAATAGAAAAATAATTTAATTTGTATTTATTTTTAGAAAATGAATGTAAAAGAATTATTCTAGCTAATTGTTCATTTGCACTGACAAATTTATTTATATGAAAATAATTTTAGCTAATCTTAAAGAAAATTATCTTGCCGGTCTCAAAATTTTTTAAAGAAAACACATTATAAATGTAAACAAAATTTTTTTTTTAATTTTTTCAAGTCTTAATTTAAAAAAGCTAAAAATTTTTCAATTTTTTTTGTGAGTGAATGATACGCTTAGCTATATCCAGTTAAATACTTTGAATTAAGAATTATCTTAAAATATTTTAGCATTTTAAATTTTTATTTTTTCTAAATGAAAAATTAACAGAAAACTGTTAACTTAACAAGACAAACTTCACTACTTTATTATTTTTTATGAGATAAAGATTTTAATTTAAGAGTAATTTTTTATTAGATTTTCACTCAAATTTCCACAGAGATGGTTGATACAACTAGTTGTTCCTCGAACAATTGGTTTTGTATTGCTAAAATAATATTTTTTGTCGAAGATAGCCTTTTTCCGTGATATAACAAGTGGAAAACAAAAGAGAGAAAGATTGAAAAGAAAGAGGATGAACTGTCTTGAAGAAAACTTGGAGAAATTTTAAGAAAAATCAGGAAGCAAAGAAATCAGTTAAAGTGTACCGTAATGCCTTGCCCCCTAATGCATTGCACTTTAAACCAGAATTCTGGATTTTAATGCTGCATTTAGCCCACTTTTTTTTCCAGATACGCTGCGACTAAAAATGCTGCAGTTAATGTCAAAATTTTGGTATAAATGCCGCATTAAATATGTAAAAAATTAAAAAATTTTTGTATTTCAAATTTTGAAACAATTGAAAAAATAGAAAAATATATTTTTATTATTTTTTGCATATTTAATGCGGCATTTATACCAAAATTTTGACATTAACTGCAGCATTTTTAGTCGCAGCGTATCTGGAAAAAAAAGTGGGTTAAATGCATGCATTAAAATCCAGAATTCTGAAAATAAATGCTGCATTAGGGGGCAAGGCATTACGGTAATTTAACTTTTAATCATGCAACACTGAGATGCTCTTTTGTTTTTAGTTTTTGTTGAAGGAATAACATTCTTTGATGACCAATAAGTATTTTTTTTATCCTTACGCTTTACTGAGTGTCTAAAATTTTGGCAATCAGCTTTTTGCTGGGTCGTTTTAATCAATATATTAAGTAAATTAAGGAAAAAAATACAAATTTATTTTTTTAATGCAAAAAATCATTTACTGTTTTCGATATTTTTTTATTAAAGCATAATTGATTTGATTTAAAAATAATAGTTTCATTTAAAATAAATCAGAGTATCAAAAATAAAAATAGATACCAGTTCAATTTTAAATGAAAATTTATTTTATTTTAGATTATATAAAATAAAATTGACACTAACTTCAGTATTTTTGTTTTTTTTTTTTTTTTTTATTATTTTTGTTATTGCAATATATTATACAGAAAAAAGTTTAAAAAAATTCAAATTACTATAATTTTAAATTATTTTAAAAATATTAATTAATTAAATTAAATTTTCTCAAAAGTGCTCGTCATATGAGGCCTATATTTTTCTTGTTACCAAAAATTTAGTTATTTTTAAAAAATGCAGCATCACTCTGAACTCATAATTATGTTGTCTTAAATAATAAAAATTGAATAATAAAAAGCAAATTATAGATAATATAAGTAGAATATAATTTTTTGGATCTGTTAAATTTTATGACCCACAGTTCACAAAATTTAATAAAAAAAAACCCTCTTTAATTTTAAGAATAATTGGTCTTAAAATCAGAGTTGTTAAAAAGTCCCAAAAATAAGTCCAAGTGATTAAAAGGAAATAATTTTTTTTTTTAATTTTTTTTTAAAGTCCAAGTGCGGACCACCCCTTAAAGACCGAAGGAATAATTAAAGTGTTTTTAGAACAAAATTTTATGCTTTTTCTATTTCACTTTGATGATTCGTGATCAAAGCAATGGTCAAAACATAGTAATTTTAAAAAGAAGGTTTTTTTTACCTTAAATTCACAAGACTCAAATAAGCGTTTTGAAATTCTTGATTAATAAATAGGCTTTTAAGATTTGGTTTTAAACATCATAAAAAATTAATTATAGATTCGAATTTCTATTAAGTTTTCAGTTATTAAAAGCTTTTAGCTTTGTTATTTATTTGATTATTGCATTTTAACAATGTCTCTGTGGTAATTTGATTATAAAATCTTTAGAAATTTTTTACCAACAGAAACTGAAAATTAGGTAGAAATTATTTTTTTAAGGGCTGAAACAAAATAAAATAAATTGCTAAATGCAAAAAAAACTTCTCAGTTGATACCGAAAAAACAACATTCAATACAGTTTAGTTCGTGACTAAGTCTAGTTTTGAAAAAAAAATAATTTAAAAATAAAAATGGGTTAGCATTAATTAATTGTTGCCCCAAGTGCATCAAGTTTAAATACTTATTAGGCGAATAATTAAAAGACATGAATTAAATTTTGAGATTGATGTCAGTAGGTTAATTTCAATTTTCCTAGTGTTGACAACATTGTCTTTATTTTTGAAAAATATTTTTTCACAAAAAATTTGCAACCAAATAAAATTTTTTCCTGTTTATAAAAAATTTTTAATCTTTTATATGATTTTTTTTCTTTTCAAGGCTTAGTTTAAATAGCGGAAACAAAAAAAATTAGTTTTTTAACGAGAAAATTTAGCTTCGTTTAAAAAACTGTGCTGTAAATATTTAAACAGGTGAAAAATTCAATGCAAATTGAACAACGTTTTTTTTTTTTTTTGATAAATTAAATTTACTAAAAGAAATAATTCAATAATTTTCAAATATTTTTTACTTTTTTGAATAAAATTTTAAATTTTTTTAATTAAATCAAATCAACTTATTGATGTTCTTTATTTTGTCTTTTTAGGCTTTGGTAAAAATGACTCAAGTTAAAATAGTTCAACAAAACATGTATTATTTGACTAAATTTACTTTATCAAAAAAAAAAAGAAAATTTTGTTCAATTTAATCAAGTCATTTGATAACTTATTAAATTTTTTAATCAAATTAAAACAAATATTTAGAAAAATAAAACATTTATTTGATAAAAAAAAGAACTCATTTGCAAACATTAAAATTTAGAATTAATGCTATCAATGATGCAAAATTATCTAATTCAAATGTCAAAATAACGATAATGGACCAGTTAAAGCAAATCTGTTTAAAAATTAATTTTTATTTTAAAGAATATACTCATATAACTTGTCTTCAAATTTTTTTTTTTTATAAACAATCACTTATAGTTTACAAAAATACTAGAAAAATAAAAAGGCTATTAAAATACCGAGAGATATTAAATTGATTAAATAAAGTTGGATATTAAGTTATTAGAAGAGCTACTACACTTGTTTAGCTAATCTAGTTTAATTTATTTTATTTTATAACTGTATTAACTTTAAATCATTGGAAGGATGTTCAAGCTAAAAGCTTTTAGATAAAAACCAGCTTAAATTTCTTCTTTTCTTTTCGTTATAAAGCAACTTAAGTTTATCACTTTAAAAAAAAAAAAGATAAATTAAATATTATTTTGACTTCTAGGCATTTATATAAAATATAGAAAAAAAATTTAGTTCAGCATTTTTATTTAGGAAATTTGTTTCCATTTAAAGTGATGTCCAAAATTTATTTCGACTTATCTAGAAAATATTCAGACAAAATAAAAAAAATTTTTTTTTTTAGTGCATAAATAATTAATCTTTTTTTTTAAGACTAAATGATTCTCAATTTTTCCATAAATCATCTAGCTTTCAACATTTCTTATTTTAAAGATTCAAGAAAATTTTAATTGACACCTAGAAAATTCTGTTTTTTAAATTGTTAGAAAAAATGCATTTACTTCTCATAAATGATTCATAGCTGATTGAAAATAATAAGATTTCATAATAATCTGTTTGTATATTTTTTTTTTTCTATTTATTTTTATTTCTTAAATTTTAACATTAGCAAACAAATTTTTTTAATTTAAAAATCGATAATTAATCGTTTTTACACATAAAAAATAATCAAAATTGGCTAAAACAAACCGTTTGAAGTAAATTAAGGTTAATTATCTCAGTGGGCATAGAAAAATATAAACAAAATGGTCTAAAATTGCATCATTTTTGAAATAATTTTCAACTAAAAATCTAAAATTAAAGAAAAATGAATGTAAACTTTAAAATCTAAAGCTTCAATTCCTGTGTTCGTGACCTAATACTAAAGCAAATAAATCCTTTTGTATATTTCCTGATGAAGTCTCAAAGTCTTTGTTGTTTTCTTGCTATATTTATTTTAATTTTAACTAATGAATATCTTAATATTTCAATCGAATAGAGTTAGCATCGAGGCTTTAGAAATTTATATATCTTTTAAACAAAATAGTTTTTAAATAATTTGTTTTTTTATAATTAAAACAAAACTGTCGATAGTCGATTATGCTGAATTTTAAGAATCCAGTTAATTAATGGTACAATATTTTTGTGATTATTTTGGTAAACACAAATACAAACAGAAGGTTCTAAATGAAGATCAGATATTTAATTAGGATTAAGTTAGCAAAAAAAAAAGCTTTCAAATTAATTTTAATTAAAAAAACAGAGGTTTTTGTTTCAACATATGAGCATAGTCAGATTCTTTTTATTGTCTTTGTTTTTGAAAGGTTTTAAATTTTATCATTTAAAATTAGTAAATGTTTCGATGATTTCAGCATTGTCTAGGTAGCCTAAGGTTTCTTAGTTTACCGTAATAAACTGATACTGATATTTTATCAATTAGAGTCAAAGCTAGTCAATTGAGTTTTTTTTATTTTCAGAAGTAAAAACATGACAATTAAGAATATTTAGAGAATTTCGTGGGTAGAATTTTTTTCATTAAATATATTTACTTTAATAATTAATTTGATGTAGATGGCAAAATACTAAAATATTCCATTGAATTTTTTTCTTTTATTAAAAACCTAATTTGTAAACACTCAATTAGATTTTGTTAATATGCAAGTCTTTAAAGTTCTAAAATGGTTTAAGATTACATAAAAACGTTTTGAAATTTGAGATAGAATTTTCAAAAATTTTTTTTTAATTTTTTTCTAAGAAATAGATTAGTTTAAAAAATGAGATTATTTACTAAATATTTAGAGCTCGTTGTTCTTCTAAATTATTTTAAAACAAAGTGATTAAATTTTGTTTATTGATTAGTAAACGAATTTTGGATTAGACATTTCTTAAATTTGAAATTTTAGATATGTATAATTCTAAAGCTAAAGAAATTCGTAAATCTTCAACTAAGAATAAAATTAAGAATTATGCTTTGTTTGCCAAAAGAATTACATGAGATAAAGAAAGTATTTTCTCTTATTGATTTTTTATACTATTACCTCTTTCGATTATTCTGATACCCCAAGCTAATGCACGGTTTTTGACCATGTCAGAACGTTTTTAACTCATGGCCTAAAAGCGTACATATTAAACTAAGTCCACATCAAATTGTGTAATTGATTTTAAAACTAAAAAAAAAATCACTTTTTCTAATCTTTCTGTTCTTGATATTTATTAATTTCAATAATTTTTAAAATACTTTTGGTATTGTAAAATTGATAAAAAAAAATTTACCAAAAATAATAAATTTTTTAATAAAAAATTACTGAAAAATATTTTTTTTTAAATAAAAGACAAAAATAAGACATCAATAAGATTTAAATTGATTATTGATTTTGTTTACCTAAAAAAAAGGAAAATAAAGTTTTTATTTTAGGTTAAAAAGGTGCAACAACGTGTAGACAAAGTTAGTTGCACAAAGTTGCAGTATTTTTTTAAGTATATTTTATTTTGATAAATTTTTATTTAGCAAAAAAGTAAGAATTTTTGTTTTTTTTTTATTTTTTTATTTGAATAAATGAGCTCAGTTTTGTTTTGTTTTTTTCGAAAAATTTCTTTTCTATATTTGTTTTGATAAACTTTATAAAATTTAGAATAATGTGGACTTAAATCCGTATGCATGCTTTTAGACAATGCGTTCATAATTAAAAAATTTAAAGCAAAGGCAAGATGCACTTTGGTTTATGGCCCTAAAACGTATCTCAGTTTGTGGTGCTGCATAATCAAATGAGAGAATTCGTTAATTACAGAAAAAAAGATTGGAACAGAAAATTAAAAATTACCTTTATTTTAATAAAAAATATCTAATTTTCAACAAAAATATTACAAAAATAAAAATAAATTCAGTTTATCATTTGGTAAAATTAAGCATTCATCAAATTACTTTATTTAATTAAAATATCACTTTTACTTCTAAATTGGTTACAAAAATTTTTTTTTACTTTTTTAAGTTCAGATTTTAGATTCGAGTTTGCCTCAGTTAAAAAAAAAACATACATTTGTGGTGTCATACAGTTCAAGATTATGTCTTGGCTGTGAAACACTCACTTATAATGTTTTTATGGGAATTTTTTCAATAAGCTAGAATTTTTTTTCATCTAAATCTTAATTTAAGCATAAAAGAAACTAATTAAAGCAATTAAATTAGTTAGAAATAAAATTAATAGCAGTTATTTTAAAGCAATTAAAACCTTATTCGCTCAAAGCCAAAAAATGTTTCACTTTAAGTTCAAATTTTCTAATTATCATTTAAATTTTAACTGAGTGCATTTTAATATTCAATTTTATTTGATTTTCTAAAGCCATAAGCAAAATCTATCAATTTAAAATTTTAATCTTTTGGAATTTTGACTTCTTTTTTTTTTATTTCTGCCATTTTTTTGTCAAGAAATGTACGGATTTTGGGAAAAAAATTTTAAATTAGTTCAATATTTAATTTAGAATTTATTTAGTTAAAAAAGGACAATTTTAATTACAAAAGTCGATTTTTTAGCATGTTTTTTTCTTTAAAGGGTGGATTATAATCCTTTTTTTTAATTTAAAACCAAGAAAAGATCAATTTTTCCTTAATAGATCAGTCTACATAAAAAACTTTTATTGAAGAACTAAAAACTTTTATTGAAAAATTAGCATGGCAATGAAAAAAAATATTTTATAAAATTTTTTAAAAATTTTGTTTACTAAATAATTTTTTTTCAACATTCAAAATCCGGAGGGCTTTTTTGGACCCTTTGTGTTAACTCTTCTTTTTTATTTTTATTCCATCAAAATAAGCATATTTTGCAATAAAAATAAATAAATTTTAATAGTTTTTGAATTCAGATTTAAAAAAAATTTAAAACATGATAACATGATAGCGTGAAGACTTAGCCAGTTAACTTACTTGTTAATATATCTTGATCTGAATCTTTCAATTCAGCATTAACTTCTTTAATTTTTGCGGATTAAGTTGAAGTTTATTTTCAAAGTAAAAATTCAATTTTAAACTTTAGTTTTTATGCCTGCAGAATTATACACAATAATTGTCTATGGTAAAACATTGTTTACTACAGAGACTTCATTTATTTAAGAATTTTAGATGACCTTAACAAGAAAATATGAAAAAAAAAATATATTTAAAGTTTTGTTTGTCCCAAAAAAAAACTGATTAAATAAAATAATTAATAAAAATTTAAAATGCATCTTTAGTACAAAAAATTTTAATTGTGGATAAATTCTTAAGACAAGTATTAATTAATAAAAAAAGAAGATTTTAAATTCAAAATTCGATATTTTCTTCAATGAAATAAATTAATCTTTTATATAATCAAATTGGCTTTAAATCTTAATTAAGGTAACTGAAATAATTAGAATATTATTTTTTCTACCTTAGTAAAAATATTTTAATAAGCGAAATTAAAATAATTAAAAATATTAAAGAGCTTTTTTAATAAAGTAATGTAAATACATATTTAAAGGAAAAAAAAAAGCATCTTTGAGCCATTTTTTTCAAGAAGGCATAATTGTCTAAACATCTAATAATGCTTGAATGCTTTACCACTCAAATATTCAATATTTTTTTCTAGCATATTTTTCTATAAATGAAAAAACTCTTCTTCAATTGATTAAAATAATCGATAAGGTTTGAATTTAATTTAGAAGAAATGTAAAAACAAAAAAAATTAAAATTTTAAATTTAAATGGAGGAAGATAAATTATTTTACACAAAAATTTTAAACAGCTCGTTGTTGACTAATCAACGATACTACTCGTTTTACAAGAGCTTTGCCCAACACCGCATATACAATGCTTTCTATCCAACAGAACTAATTTTGTCCTATTACACACTGTTTTTGATTGTTCTCGGCACGATATGTAATTCAATTTCTTTCATTATAATGAATGCGAGAAAAATGAGAAATTATTCATGCATGAAAATTTTATCAGTACTTTCAATTGTTGACACTATGGTACTTTATCAGTGGAATTTGAATACATTTTATAAATATAACTTGAGCTCGGCGCCCAATTTTGAAGACTTGGAAGAAATCTCAATTGTTTGGTGCAGGCTGATCTCGTTTTTGGCTTTTTCAACTCTTCAAATTAGCTCATGGCTTTTGGCTCTTGTAAGCTTTGACCGAGTGATGGGTGTTCACTCGACTTGCTGGACCCATCAAATGGCCAGATCAAAAAAGCTGTACACTTTAATTATATGCATATGTGTATTTGTATTTGTACTCAACAGTCATCTCTTGGTATTCAATGGCTTCTATGAAGAAACAATTGACCCGGAAACTTCTCAAATGCACAGATCAATAGTTTGCTACGAGTCAAAGTGGGACGAGAATTACATATTTCCCAAATGGGAAACAGTTCATCTGTTCATGTACAATGCCATACCATTTATGATAATGTTGGTCTGCAATTTTTTGATCATATACAATGTTAAGTATGTGCGTAGAGTCAAGTCCTTCAACAAAAAGAGTGATAAGCGAAAGAAGAGAATGACTCTAATGCTCATTTTGGTCACTTGTACTTTCATGGTTTTAACTTTGCCTAGTGTGATTGTTCACACTTTTTATCGTGAAACGCTTAGTGACAAACCCTATCGTCGCTTGGTAAATTTAATTGTAAATAATTTAGTTCACACTAGTCATGCGATAAATTTTTTTTTGTACATTTTTTCGGCTCCTAATTTTCGCTCTGAATTTAATCAATTTTTCACTGAATTTATGCTAAAATTTGGCTCCACTCGACAATCCCAAAATAATCTACACAGTCAAATAAAAGCTGAAAAGTCAAATTCAAAAAAAAAATCTATGTTTACAAGCATTCATTTAACAAAATCTGATCAAAACAAGCAAGATTTTATTTAGACAAAAAATTCACAAATAATAAATAAATCGATAGAAGTTTAGTTGTTTTTTTTTTTTATTGTTTTTTAATTATTTAATTTTAATTAATTGTTTTGTGTATTTTTTTTTTTTAATTAAACCGGTTTAACCAAAAGAAAAAAAAAAATTTGTACACTTTTATTAAATAAAGCAAATTGAGATCAAATTGAAAAATAAAATATCAATAGTTATTTTGAAAACTAGAGTATAAATTGAATTAAATAAAGATTAAAACAAATAATTAGACTACACTTAAACTAATTGTATATTTTCTCAATAGCACTTATATCAATAGATTTTTAAAAATTTAGAAATTAATTATTTTATTTATCTAAAATTGCTTATTTATTGAATTTGACAAAAAATTGAGTGCATAAGAAAAAAATTTAAAACACTAATTGGTAGAGTTTTTTCCTATAATTTAATTTATCACACTCGAGATATTTATTTTTAAATATTTTTTAGTTTTTTTTTTGTACCGAGCTTAAGTTCCTTCAGATTAAAAACAAATTAAAATTAGGTATTTTGAAAAAGAAACTGACAGGTAACACATGGTTAAATATTTAGGAGTTCAGGAAAAGGGTCACCTCCGGTTTTGTTATCATGCGGATAACAAAAAATAATATCAAGCAAAGATGTTATCAAAAAACTTAAAAAAAAATTTTT